>CALYLW010000850.1:767657-823293 GCA_944989445.1 Ampullaceana balthica
ATTAAAGTACATTCGATCGATCTGAAATTTTGGTATATCATTTTCATCATCGGCACGAGTCTGCCTGCAAAATTTCAGCTCGCCAGCATACGGGGAAGTGGGTTAAAAATCGATCCAAAGTTTTTTCAGCACGCAAGCAACCAGACGCCACGAGTTAATGTAACGCAGTGCTTCTCAAAGTGGTGGTCTGCGGACCGGTGCCGGTCCGTGGACCATCAGCCGCCGGTCCGCGAAGTTATCAAGAAATGAAAAATACATCTAATTATAATCCTTCAGTTTACCTTAAGTTTGAGAACCAACAAGAGAATGTATCAAATTGTCACCCCGCCTCGCTTGATGGTGACATCAAACAAGAGAATGTATCAAATTGTCACCCCGCCTCGCTTGATGGTAACATCAAAGCGACTGTGATCTCACCGCCTGCTCTCTTGTGGGATGCCTGTCAGTCAATTTAACAATTCTGATGGTGTATGTGCGATAACAAAATAAGGATGGCTTGAAGGAAGAGTAATTCTTTTCTACTTCATTACAAATACAACTAGTTCAGGGGTGGAAACTTTTTGTCTGAGAGAGCCATAAACACAACATATTTTGTCTAAGAGAGCCATAAACACCACATATTATGTCTGAGAGAGCCATAAACACCACATATTTTGCATGAGAGAGCCATAAACACCACATATTTTGTCTGAGAGAGCCATAAACACAACATATTTTGTCTGAGAGAGCCGTAAACACCACATATTTTGTCTGAGAGAGCCATAAACACCACATATTTTGTCTGAGAGAGCCATAAACACCACATATTTTGTCTGAGAGAGCCATAAACACCACATATTTCTCTGAGAGAGCCATAAACACCACATATTTTGCATGAGAGAGCCATAAACACCACATATTTGGTCTGAGAGAGCCATAAACACAACATATTTTGTCTGAGAGAGCCATAAACACCACATATTTGGTATGAGAGAGCCATAAACACCACATATTTTGTCTGAGAGAGCCATAAACACCACATATTTTGTCCGAGAGAGCCATAAACACCACATATTTGGTCTGAGAGAGCCATAAACACAACATATTTTGTCTGAGAGAGCCATAAACACAACATATTTTGTCTGAGAGAGCCATAAACACAACATATTATGTCTGAGAGAGCCATAAACACCACATATTTTGTCTGAGAGAGCCATAAACACCACATTATGAAAAATAATTCTGTGAGAGCCATAAATTATGCTTTTTTCCCTTACGTAACGCACCGGAACTGATTCGTGATTTAGATAATAAAACATCATACAATTAATTTGTAGATCAAGGGCGTCTGAAGAAACATTTGTTTTATAATCGACCATTTGTCTGCGAGCCAGATGCAGCCATCAATAGAGCCACATCTGGTTCGCGAGCCTTTGTTTCCCGACCACTGTTCTAAAATATTCAAGGCCATTCACCATTACATTGTTGGCAAATGTCAGATAGAATTTAAATATTTAAATATAGGGGACGCGGTGGTCGAGTGGCAGCGCACTGGACTGTCGTACCGATGGTCACGGGTTCGAATCCGAGCCTAGGGCGTCCCTGAGTCACCCCGCTCCGAATGGGTATCTAACACTTGTTGTAGTGTTAGGTGGCTGGGTAATGCGTGGAACCCACAAAGCCGTGGCCTGTGAATGGTCTGTGGACGCAACTATCTTCTGCATAAAAGGAGCGTCTGTATAGATAAGATAAGATAAGATAAAGAAATATTGAGGTGGTGTGTGTACGGGACTGGACGGCGTTCTGCAGTTGTCAACAAGATTAAGGAATTAGCCTCAGAGTTAACCCACCGTGAAAGTTTCGCCTCCAAGCAAATGTCAACAGAAGTAAACACAGCGAAGTTGTCAAAGTTGTGAACCATGTCAAGGCAAATGCTTTAAATTAGGGCTTTTAACGATTAATTTAAATTTAATCGTTAACTTTTGAAAAGTTAACGATTAATTAATCGTTAATTTCGATTAAATCCAAAAAATAAAATATGTGAAGTCATAAGTATCATTTTGAAAATCTAAATAACACTGAATGTCTCCTTTATATGTCATCTTTTAACCAACTACGCAGAAAGTCAAGTGTGTAGACATTATTTGGGTCAAGTAATGAGTGGGTCTAATTGACAATATAACCAGCCGAGCTGAACAATCATTCACATTGAACTAAGGTAACTGGTATGCAACAAACGGTCTTGGCAAGGAATGACATTATCGGATATCGGTGTTCATTAAGTTTCCACCATTGTAGAGGGTAAATGGATTCAGGAACTTTCATCTCCATTTTCTAACGCAGTAATTCATCTGAAGAGATGTCGTCATTTTCTGTCTCTGAGCCAGACTCCATTACTGCCATTAGCTTAATACGCTTTTCATTTGGTTTGATAAGTAGGCGAAATGTTAGACCCATGGTAGGAAAACTTTTTCATTATTTTGAACATTCCCGTCAGTCAATAGTTTAAAACCAAAATGTTCGTGTAATCGTCAGAATATTGTTTTTTATCGGCTGCTAATTTTTATAATTTTATTTTTTTTACTCTTTGACTTCTAATAAATTGTAAGTGATGGGTCGATTAATCGTTACAAATAATGTAATCGTTAAAATTTTGAACAATTAATCGAGAAATTAATGATTTATATCCACAGCACTATTCAATATTTGCTGCATTATGTAACGAAATAGGTGCGGAACACAAACAGCTCTTACTGAATGCTGACGTGCGTTGGTTGTCTCAAGGGAAAGTACTGTCAAGAGATTTTGAATTGTGAAGAGAGCTTGACCATTTTCTAAGGTAGAAAAAGCCAGATTGGTCTCAACTATTTCGAAATACGAATTGAACAGCAAAAATGGCTTACCTGTCTGATATCTTTGCCATTTTTAACAACCTAAATATCTCCATTCAAATAAGAATGGCTTCATTACTTATAATGGCAGACAAGATTGATTGACATAAACGCAAGTAGCAGCAAGGAAGAGTCGAGTGTCAGCCGATTGTTTCGATATGTTTCACAATTTGGCAAAAACAATCGATAGTGCAGATGAAGAGCTTAATGCGCCAGCTCTACAGAAAGTCATCATTGAGCACTTGACATAATTAATTGACCGTTTTGAGTTCTACTTTCCAACAGAAGATGACCAACGGAAAGGTCATGGGTGGATACGTAATGAGGGTTGACTTGTCCCAGTGGCGTCACTGGGGGGGGGCGAGGGGGCCGGGCCGCCCCGGGTGACACCAACCCTAGTGACGCCTCTGACTTGTCTTTAACTTTTGTAGATAAATTGTTGGACGTAGCTGCGGATGAAAAAAAATGTTTAAAATGAATTTTGGAACTATGACCTCTTTGCATCCTTTTGGATTCACGTGAGTGCAGAATATCTTGAACTTGCCGAAATTGCTCTCAAGGCTCTTCAATTTCCTTCATCTTAACCTATGTGAGACATGTTTTCAACAATGAGCATTATTAAGACAATGTACAAGAACCGTATGGATGGTTTTTTCTCCAATGCGTGTAGCGTTGTCCTCAATCGAGCCAAGACTTGGATCAACTTGCAACAAATAAACAGGCTCACCTGAACCATTAGTTTCAGTCAAACTTTGAGCATTAACTTACAAATGAACTTATTATGGTTACTACATTGTTGTTTAAAATAAATAAACATGAATTTTTATATTAAATTGTATGATATCTTGAGTAAAAAGTAGACTAATGTGGGGATATAAATTTATTAAAGTACTATCAATTAATTTGAAACAATAACGATGGCTGCCATTAATAACACATTTCTATACACAAATTGAAGACGATCGTAAATGAGCATTAAGCACACAAGGCTTAAGTTTCTTCGTTCTCAAAATTGTTCTATGACATATAGCATAGAACAAACCGAAATCTTGCTAAATCTTGTGGGGCTGTAGGCCATGTAGGGGCTCATTTTGCTATCACGCCAGTACAGGGTAAATCACGTCAGTACTTGAAAATGGTCACCGGTTCGTGGAGCAATGGAAACAATTCATGCCGGTCCGTCATACGAAAAATTTTGAGAAAGCACTGATGTAAAGGATTTAATTTAAAAAAAAACGTAATGTTTTTCACTATAAATCCTTTATGTACGAGACGTAACTAAAAGAATGTTCATTATAAATTATAATACGCAGCGCACGACAATCCGAAAATACAAAATTTTAGTATGTCTCGTAAAACATGTTTAATATAATGCGCACCGATCGGGAATATATTTTAAAAAAGTATCCTCAATATATTAAGCACCTTATTGCGCGACAGGAAAGGTTGTTCTATATTATTCGCACCGCGACACTCTAGCACACAAATTAACATGCTACATAGAAATAAATAGAGAAATCTAAAAATTCATTAATTTAATTATGGTTTATTCGATCGATCTGAAATTTTGAGATATCATTTTTATCATCGACATAAGCCTGTCTGCAAAATTTCAGCTCGCTAGCATATAAGGAAGTGGGTTAAAAATCGATCAAAAGTTTTTTCCGCAAGCAGGGCATCAAGTAAGCAACCAGACGCCACGAGTTAATATTATAAAGGATTTAATAAAAAAAACAAGAAATAAAAAATTTCGAATGAGTATTTAAACGCAATTTCCAACAAAGAATTTCCGATTTTTATCAAGGGAAATCATTCTAGATTACATTAAAAGTCGATTCAAATAAGTGATTCTGAAACTAAACACAATATGACGTCATATCCCCTCACACTACATCACACCAAGAATGTGTCAATATAATACGCACCACGCAACAATCTAACATAAGTATTCACAAAGCAGGAAAACCCCATTAACTATCATTCTAGATTACATTAAAAGTCATTTCAAATCAAAGAATTTTGAAACTAAACAAAACAATTGCTTAAAAATTGCTTCTAAAATTACGGGAGTCGAACGAAAATAGATTTTTGAAAAATTCCTACTCAAACGTTGTTCTAAATATTATTAGCTATTGTTTGACGTTTGTTTTAACCCGATAGATGTTACGTTTGGCGAGAAATTGACAAAATACTGATTTTTTTCGGGTTTTTTAATTTTCCAGGAACTCCAATAAACCTTTTCGGTATTTTTTTTTGGCCGTTGCACATCATTGGGATCTCCTTAGCATATTTGCAAAAGACCCGAACCCTCTATCTGGTATGGTGCAGGAGGAGTTGCAGGATCAAGCTTGACAGACATTTCGAATCTATAAACGCAATTTTTCCAAGGGATAATGCGTTTAAAAGCCCCGTAAAAAACAAGTTTGTGATATAAATTCTTTTAGCCCTATATACGAGACATAACTAAAAGAATGTTCATTATAATAATATATTTAATATAAAAGGGTTTAAAAAGACGTAGAAAGTTGTCAGTATATAAAGCTTATCAATACAAAAGATATTCTCTTTAATTAAGCTGCGTGGTTGCGCAGCCGCTCAGTTCTCTTGCCGACGCCGCGCAGCGGTTTCGAGCAACCGCGTAGCAAATTGTGCAGTATTGCACACAAAAATGGATGCTGTGCAATTTTGCGCACGACTTTTTTTTTACTTTGCACACGAACCAACGAACCTTATAGAGAACATTGACCGCGCCTAGCGGACATTAACATTCAAGCTGCTGGGCCCTTTGACCTGACTGAACGTGACGTCACGTCAGTGTTGTTGACATTTTGTTTGAATATTCAGTAGTCTGTTACTGTAGTTTTAGTTTATGAGTGTGACGAATGAATTTACAGCAGGAAAAAAAAATTGTAGAGCACATTAGTATGTTTTTGGAAGTATGCTGTTAGCTACTGTGTGAAATGAGGTGCATGGATGGTGGCTAGGTTGCATTCTATAGCCGTCATGAACGCGAGAATTATGCGGCGTTTTGGACGAGTACCCGCGCAGCTTTTTTTCAAACAATATTGACAGCCCTAGTTATGATTAGGGGATGTACAGGATTTCGGGTTCCGGCAAATTCGGCACCGGCTTCGAAATACGGCAGAATTTCACTTCATAAATCCGACCAAATCCGGCTGGCCAGTAGAGCCATAAATTAATATATATATATAATTAATATATAATATATATATATAATGTATACATACATATATATATATATCTAATATATAAAGCTCAGTTGTTTGTATGTTTGTCGCCGCTGTCTATAACGCACTCATTTAAAAACCAAATAACGGACAAGGACCAAATTTGGCAGAACGGTTTATTTTAACCCGCAGATGGTTTTGGTATAGTTTTTGTAATTGTCGTTTTTGCCCGAAAGCATTAAATAAAAAAATCAGAAAATGTAGAGACAAAGAAATAAATTATATCTCACTCCCATATTGAACAGCTTCATGCGGACATTCAAAACGAGTTCTTTTTGGTGCACTATTTTTTCTACAATTAATTTACAGCGATGCGCTTTCTAAAATCTTTTATTGCCTGAAGGCGCTTTCCTAAATCTTTATTTATGGTGTGAACTTCTTTCGTGTACGCGTTTTAAATTGACCTTTGTCATTTTATTATTATGCGTTACAATATTAAAATCTACTTTTGTTTTTAAAATTACGTAACAATGCATACGCTAAATTTTTTATTTTATTTTCCTAAATAGAATACACAAATTATTTTAAGAAGTTTATTGAAAGGCAAACTTCTGCTGTAAAATTACTGTAAATGAAGTTACAATTCATGGCCCTACATGTATTTCATAACTGCTTAAAGATCTACTGGATACCATGCATTATGTTTAAATACACATTTCTTAATGTGTTATTACAGAGAAAAGCATTTATCGATAACAAGTTTACATTTTCAAATCTTCGGACCTATAGTTTATTCAATTAAAATTTTCATAAAAAACCGTACACCTCAACAACAATAAAATTATTATTTAATGGGCGTATATCAAAAAAGACTTTTGAAAGGTGTATTAATGCAAAGTCAAAATTCAACTTCATTGTGTAAAAAAAAGCAATAATAGGAAATGCTGTAAAAAGACGTCTGTTTTAGTAAAGTTTGAAATAATTAATTTATGTTCTGGAGAAAATAAACAATATTATGTGTAATATGTTAAATGGAAGCCGATTTTTCTGAAATGGATACTTTTCAAGTAGACTGTTGCTAAAGTAGAAAATATGCTAACGCATCTATTGGTTATGTCGGTGACACCTTTCAAATAGGCAATCGGTGATATTTTAATGGCGTAAATTATATTTTCTTTGTGTGTTGGCTTAAATTTCTTAAACTCAATTTAAAAAGAAGATTATTGATAAAAAAAGAATACTAATATTTATTGTGTATGTCAATTTTTTTTTCTGTGTTTAAATGAACCTATAAATTTATTGTACACTAAGGCTAACAATTACTATAATTGCATATTTAATACTGTTTATTTATTCATTGAAAATTTAATGAGACAAATTACATATTAAAACGTTCAAAGTAAACGCGTTTTTTTAATCTATACCTTCACTAAAACATTTGGCAAACGTCTTTCTCTCTCTCTCACTCTCTCTCTCTCTCTCTCTCTCGTCTCTCTCTCTCTCTCTCTCTCTCTCTCTCTCTCTCTCTCTCTCTCTCTCTCTCTTTCTCTCTCTCTCTCTCTCTCTTTCTCTCTCTCTTTCTCTCTCTCTCTCTCCTCTCTCTCTCTCTCTCTCTCCTCTCCTCTCTCTTTCTCTCTCTCTCTCTCTCTCTCTCTCTCACTTTCTCTCTCTCTCTCACTTTCTCTCTCTCTCTCTCCTCTCTCTCTCTCTCTCTCTCTCTCTCTCTCTCTCTCTCTCTCTCTCTCTCTCTTTTGTGCTAAAAATGGAATTCTCTATTATTGCACATTTGTAGTAATTCTACTATTTATTAATCCTACTTAAGGCTTGCATTGTTTTAAAACACATCTTTTAAAACTTTTACTTTTCCAATTAAAAAACAATCAAATATTTCTTCAACTGATGAATTTAACTTATTTGCACACTCATGTTAATATATTTTTGTTTACAAATTTAAATATGAATATTTTTATTTAAAGCATGTATAAATATTTGTGTTCATTTTTCTATGTAAATTTTTGTAAAGCGTGTTGAGCCAAGCTGCTAGCTGGGTTATCACGCTGTATAAATTCTCCAATTATAATCATTTCAATTGTTATAATACTGCAACGCGACTTTATGTTTAAAGAAATCGTGTAAAAAAAATAATTGTGATTTATTAATAAAATTAATGTTATTTTTTTCCTCAATAGAATACACGAACCATTTTAAGAAGTTTATTGAAAGGCCAACTTCTGCTTTAAAATTACTTTAAATGAATTTACAAATGACGTCATACATGTCTTTCATAACTACGTAAATACCTACGGGGTACCCCACATTATGTGTACATACACATTTATTAATGTGTTATTACATTATGTTTACATACACATGTATCAATGTGTTATTACAGAGAAAAGCATTGATCGATAAGAAAGGTACATTTTGAAATCTTCAATGAAAATATTCTTAAAACCCTTAAACCTCAACAACATTAAAATTATTATTTAATTGGCGTATATCAAACGAGACTTTTGGAAGGTGTATTATTGTAAATTTTAAAATCAATCTAAAAAAATATATATATTTTTTAAACAGTTGCTCAGTCATATATCGATATTTAATTGGAAAGTTAAGGTCAGCTTGAAAAAATGTACATTTTTAAAAAAGAATCTTGGCATTTTATTTATATATATTAGATATCTTCATTTATTAACCTCATTTCTTTTTGCATTTGTTACTTAAATGATTTGTTATTTATTTCCATTGCTCTGATTCAATGTGTAATATAATGAATATAAAGTTAAAATAACTTTTCATTAGCTTGATAATTAATTTTTTTATCTTAATATATATATTTTCACCTGTAGGGTATTTATATATATATATATATTATATATATATATATATATATATATATATATATATAAATTAGATATTTATAAATCATAAATCATTATCCGAATATACTTCCACTTTTTTTTTATAGTTTTGTAAAGATATACATTATATAATCATGCATTCTTTGAAATTGATATATATATTATACTAAGATGAGCGCGACATTGTTTTGGTGGTTATCTTGAGCCGTCAATGTTTCGGGGCTCATTTCTGGGGCATATTTCAAATCATTTGTTTGTCATTTAAGTATGTATTTAGTGTAAGGTTTTACTCTAATATCGTAACACGCGTGAAGCCCCTGTTAAGCGTCATAAAATAAATTGTTAGAAATCAAATATTTAAGGATAATCTATATTTAAAGTTGCCAGTTTTGATGTGACGTCATATTTCTATTTAAATTTTTTTACCCCCCCCCCTCGTCACACGTCGTCACAAATGTGTGGACCCCTCTCCCCTCTAGGTACGTGACGTCATGTATGGACAGCCCCTCCCCCCTCTAGGTACGTGACGTCATGTATGGACAGCCCCTCCCCCCTCTTGGTGCGTGACGTCATATATGGACGGCCCCTCTCCCCCAATCGCACACTTTTGTTTTTCAACTCCACGTTGGTACTATTTATAAAGTCATACAGGTAACTGGTCTTTTTTTTCAGACCATAATTTATCCCCCCCCCCTTTAACCACCAAGTTAATTAAAATGAGGTGTCATTGATTTAGAAAATGTTATCTCGAAGTTCAACAACCTTTAGCTAATGAATTTGTTTTGAGCCTGAAAGAAAGCCAAAACAATGATACCTCCCTTACAAGTTTATAAAGGGTTACATACACCAGTTACCGTTGTTTATCGTTGGTTGGCACAGACGCATGACTAGTGAACGTAAATACTCTGGTAGAAATAGGAGTTGAACATTGGCGGTGAATATCTATATTTTGTGTCAGTTTTCATGTCATTGTCTTGCTATGTGGTTGTGTTTAGGCGGGTGTGTGTATGTATGTGTGTGTATGTGTGTGTGTGTGGTGAAATGGATTATGTAAGTGTAAATTGTAAATGTATGCCTACCATTAGTTTATGTAAAACTATTTTTAAAAAGCACAATGTTACCAAACGATGTAATTGATGAATGATAGTAGTAGCAAATATACTCTAGGCATGCGCAAGAATAACAGCTTGGCAGACGTGAGAGAGATGATGTGAGGGGGCGTCAGTCATGTATGAGATAAACGATTTTAATTTTTGCTCTCCCTTGTCCACTGGCAGTGGCAGTTTTTCCAAAGAAACCAATTTAACTACCCATCGTGCTAAAACAAACCACTTGGTCCTGTTCATGTTTTAAAATAGTTCATGTTCCTTACCAGCGATGATTCGCTTCTAAGGCGAGACAAAATTAGGAATGTGGTGGTAGCTAATTGAGCACAGAAATGGTTTATACGAGAAAACAGATGAGACGCCCTTGGCTTGCACCTTAATGAGACGCCCTTGGCTTGCACCTTAATGAGACGCCCTTGGCTTGCACCTTAATGAGACGCCCTTGGCTTACACCCTAGTCTAACTAGACGCGCTCAGCTTACACCCGAATGGGGAACTGTCAGCTTACACCCGAATGGGGCACTCTCGGCTTACACCCGAATTGGGCACCCTTGGCTTACACCTTAACATGACTCTCTTTCCTTTCACACGAATGAGACGCCCTCGGCTTACACACTAACTAGACTCCCTCGCCTTACACACTAACTAGGCGCCCTCGACTTACATCTTGATGGGACGCCATCGGCTTACACCCTAACTAGACGCCCTCGACTTACATCTTAATGAGACGCCCTCGGCTTACATCTTGATGGGACGCCCTCGGCTTACACCTTAATGGGACGCCCTCGGCTTACACCTTAATGGGACGCCCTCGGCTTACACCCTAACTAGACGCCCTCGACTTACATCTTAATGAGACGCACTCGACTTACATCTTGATGGGACGCCCTCGGCTTACACCTTAATGGGACGCCCTCGAATTACATCTTGATGGGACGCCCTCGACTTACACCCGACCGACCTGCAAACTCACAACGAAACTAATCTCGTGCAAGGCCAGAGTTCACATGTACTAAGATGATGACTGACGTAGGCTCTGAATGAACAGAAAGTCGGCTTATCTATTTATAGCCAACACGGGGTGACTTCAATGAGTCGTCATGACCTCTGTTACCTGGACAGTGGTCCTCATGCCATGAACTGAGCCATGACCTCTGTCACCTGGACAGTGATCCTCATACCATGAACTGAGTCATGACCTCTGTTAACTGGACAGTGGTCCTCATGCCATGAACTGTGTCATGACCTCTGTTACCTGGACAGTGGTCCTCATGCCATGAACTGAGTCATGACCTCCGTTACCTGGACAGTGGTCCTCATGCCATGAACTGAGTCATGACCTCTGTTACCTGGACAGTGGTCCTCATGCCATCAACTGAGTCATGACCTCTGTTACCTGGACAGTGGTCCTCATACCATGAACTGAGTCATGACCTCTGTTACCTGGACAGTGGTCCTCATGCCATGAACTGAGTCATGACCTCTGTTACCTGGACAGTGGTCCTCATACCATGAACTGAGTCATGACCTCTGTTACCTGGACAGTGGTCCTCATGCCATGAACTGAGTCATGACCTCTGTTACCTGGACAGTGGTCCTCATACCATGAACTGAGTCATGACCGTTGTTACCTGGACAGTGGTCCTCATACCATGAACTGTGTCATGACCTCTGTTACCTGGACAGTGGTCCTCATGCAATGAACTGAGTCATGACCTCTGTTACCTGGACAGTGGTCCTCATACCATGAACTGAGTCATGACCTCTGTTACCTGGACAGTGGTCCTCATACCATGAACTGAGTCATGACCTCTGTTACCTGGACAGTGGTCCTCATGCCATGAACTGAGTCATGACCTCTGTTACCTGGACAGTGGTCCTCATACCATGAACTGAATCATTTATGTATCTAATATAGTTTAAGTCGCTAAGGTTACCGTAAAAGAACAGAACAGAACAGCACCCTTCTAGTGGTGGGTGTGTTGTGACACGTCCCAAACTCAGTGGCGTCACTAGGGGTGTGGTGGGGGTGGGCCGCCCAGGGTGACACCATCATGGGGGGTGACACCAAAATCTAAAAAATTTACTGAGTACGATTATATGTCAAAAAAGGACGACAATTCAATTTTTTTCTCCTAAACAAAAATTACGAAATACAGTGAAATGCGTTAAACGCGAAAACTTATTTTGGGGTCACACCTGGTGACACCATCACGAGGGGTGACACGAAAATGTAACATTCTGTATGTTCTCGTTATTGGCACTGGAAGACACAGAGGAATTCAATGGGGTAAGTCGTGAGGGGGTGACACCATGAGCTACCGCCCTGGGTGACACCAACCCTAGTGACACCATGAGCTACCGCCCCGGGTGACACCAACCCTAGTGATACCAACTCTAGTGACACCAACCCTAGTGGCACCAACCCTAGTGACACCAACCCTAGTGGCACCAACCCTAGTGAACCCAACCCTAGTGACACCAACCCCAGTGAACCCAACCCTAGTGGCACCAACCCTAGTCAACCCAACCCTAGTGAACCCAACCCTAGTGAACCCAACCCTAGTGAACCCAACCCTAGTGAACCCAACCCTAGTGACACCAACCCTAGTGACACCAACCCTAGTGACGCCTCTGCCAAACTAAGCCAATGACTTTTGTTACCACGCCGATGTGTTTGCCGCCATGTCAGTCTTAGAACCCTCGGGTCGGGTTATTACCCCCGGCGTGCAGGTGGCCTCGTAGCCAACTCATCTGCACTCGATCGCTTAAGGTAAGTGGTTCTCATATTGTATATGAAAGAAATCTCATATTCAAAATTCACTTATTGATTCTAAAGTCCTTGTCTGCAATGAAGACTCCAACTGGTTCTCAAAGTCTCTACTGGGCATCAAGGAATCCCTGACCATTAACCAATACGTCATTTAATAAAATAAGTTGATTTGTGTGTGTGTGTGTGTGTGTGTGTGTGTGTGTGTGTGTGTGTGTGTGTGTGTGTGTGTGTGTGTGTGTGTGTGTGTGTCCAGTCTGGGGACAGCAAAGGTTATCTGGTGTGGCGAAGAAATCAGGTGAAACCAACTTAGAGGGGGGGGGGCAGGACTGACTGCTAAAAATAATAGTTGAATGACGAGGTATGTATCAGGAGCGGATTTTCGCGAACATTACTTACCCTCGCTAGGGTCGGCCAATCACAGTTTATGGTTGGCAAGCGATGGTAGTAAGGGGTGGGAGGCAGGTAACAACAACTGTAGTGCGCATGTCTCCACGTTTACTCACTTATATTTTCATTACTTCGTGCTGCTGTTTGTGTCCGTTCTCTCGCCCCCCCCCCTTCCGTTCTTTGCACTATCTATGATGAGCAAATCTGCGGCGTATCTAGTTGACTTTTAATTTACATTTTAAATTTTTTTTTACATTTTTATTTATTTCCTTACATGAAATATGTCTTTAATTTTGCTGAATTATTTTCAAATAAAGCTTCAAATTTTACTCGGCAGAATTCTACCATTAAAATTCATTGCATAATTATGTTCATAAAAAATAATCTTTTAGCTGAAACATTTTGTTGTTTTGGCGTAATTTACTAATTAACCGTTATTTTAGGTAGGGCATAGTATTATAGGGACATGTGCTCAATCTACTTAGGCTTATTGGGGTATTCCGTTAACGTGGATAGTTTAATGCTTATTATCCAATGCTTATTATCCAATACATAATATCCGTAGGATAGGGATCGAAATAAAGTGGCGTGCCACCTACAATGCAAAAGAATCTAAAAGGAAATAGCTAGGTGGTGTATGCTTTAGAAGTATATATTCTCCAACAAGTATACATATTTAATAGTTTACACACTCACAATAGTCACTACTAAGTGATACACTTACTTTCTATACATTAAAAACAAAAATTCCTAATATCATTTAAGGTGAAACTGTCAGTGATGAACGTATGCTCAGACAAATTTATAATGTCGTGTATCATAGACTTTTAACTCATAATTTAAATTGTTTTTATATTTTCAGTCGAATTATTTCCCTGATAAAAAAATCTTTCTTTAATATGGCTAAAATATGAATCTCAATACAATACAATTGCTAAGCGGGGTAACTCCCGATTTAAACCCAAAAAAAAATTAATTAGATGTGAAATAAATAAGATTTTGGAGTCGAGATTAACAGAGTTTCTTATTCCCTGTATAATATTTGATGACGTGGCGCCGTTATTTTAACTTATGTTAATTTAATTTGTGAAAAGGAAACAATGGTTTATTTTATGTTGATATTCCTTTATGTGTGCGTGTTTGTGTGTGCAGAGGCGTCAGTAGCGTTGGTGTCACCCGGGGCGGTAGCTTATGGTGTCACCCCCTTATGACTTAAAGGCCGTCCGTACATGACGTCACTTGGTGTTGGTCGATTTTTTATCCCTCTCCCCTCTCGTCATACGTCGTCACAAAAACTTAGTCACCCCTCCAATATGACGTCACAAAGATTTGACCCCCCACACCCGCCCCCCCCCCAAAGAAAACAACAACAACAAAAAAAAACGAAAAAAACCAACAGTTTTTTCTAATTGAAAATTAGCCTGTTGCAAATTATTTTTTATCATTTAAATATGTATTTAGTGTACGTCTGCACTCTAATATCGTAGCACACGTTAAGTCATTGAAAACATAATTAAATAAATTTGTAAACAATCAAATAATTAAATGGAACTTTTATTTAAAGTTGCGTTTTTTTTAATAACATTCACACATACATACACGCGCCTAAACACAATCACATAGCTAGACAATCACATAGCTAGACAACCACATAGCTAGACAATCACATAGCTAGACAATCACATAGCTAGACAATCACATAGCTAGACAATCACATAGCTAGACAAACACATAGCTAGACAATCACATAGCTAGACAACCACATAGCTAGACAATCACATAGCTAGACAACCACATAGCTAGACAATCACATAGCTAGACAACCACATAGCTAGACAATCACATAGCTAGACAACCACATAGCTAGACAATCACATAGCTAGACAATCACATAGCTAGACAATCACATAGCTAGACAACCACATAGCTAGACAATCACATAGCTAGACAATCACATAGCTAGACAATCACATAGCTAGACAATCACATAGCTAGACAATCACATAGTTAGACAAACACATAGCTAGACAATCACATAGCTAGACAACCACATAGCTAGACAATCACATAGCTAGACAACCACATAGCTAGACAATCACATAGCTAGACAACCACATAGCTAGACAATCACATAGCTAGACACTCACATAGCTAGACAATCACATAGCTAGACAATCACATAGCTAGATAATCACATAGCTAGACAATCACATAGCTAGACAATCACATAGCTAGATAATCACATAGCTAGACAATCACATAGCTAGACACTCACATAGCTAGACAATCACATAGCTAGACAATCACATAGCTAGACAATCACATAGCTAGACAATCACATAGCTAGACAACCACATAGATAGACAATCACATAGCTAGACAACCACATAGCTAGACAATCACATAGCTAGACACTCACATAGCTAGACAATCACATAGCTAGACAATCACATAGCTAGACAATCACATAGCTAGACAACCACATAGCTAGACAATCACATAGCTAGACAATCACATAGCTAGACAATCACATAGCTAGACAATCACATGGCTAGACAATCACATAGCTATACAACCACATAGCTAGACAATCACATAGCTAGACAACCACATAGCTAGACAATCACATAGCTAGACAATCACATGAAAACTGAAACAAAACATAGATATTCACTGCAGCCATGATTTGGTTTGTGCTTATGTTTATGTTGACAATCATATTAAGTTATACTGAACCGAGAGGCTCTCGTCAGATCGTCAACCCTCCCCCCCCCCACACACACAACGAAATTACCAAACATCTGTTTGGAGGCGAGGTCGAGTGAGACGGGAGCAGGGAGCAGGGAGCACCTTATGCAACAGCTGGCTCGAAGACCAATAAACCCTGTTTTTTTTTCTCCAACCATTTCTTTTCCTCTTCTCTCGGTAAACAGCGAGCTGCAACCGGGATCCGAGGCGATGGGATGGCGAGGGTTAAAACGTGTGGGGGGGGGGAGGGGTGAGGGGAGGGAAGGGAGGGAGGTCAAGAGAAAATTCGCGCACCGAGCCTCGATGTGGCCCAATTTCCTTCCAGACATGACGTGCGGCGCGCGAGCCACTGGTTGACGACGTGGTGTGCTCACGGAGCAGTTATCACAACAACAACAAACTTGCTGGTGGATCTGACCATGGCCTACAGCTGTACAGAGCAACGACAACAACAACAACAACGGCTTCAGACCTGATGTTTACCTTGTGGATAGGCTGCCAGTGGTGGTGACTCAAGACAAGTCAAGTTTTAGTTTAAAACATGTTCAAGGGTGTGTTAACTGTGATCGGTTTTTTTTTCGTGCATAAGAAATACGTTCGTCTGCTAGTGTCGTCAGTGTTATATTATGAAATGCGTTCGTCTGCTAGTGTCGTCAGTGTTATATTATGAAATACGTTCGTCTGCTAGTGTCGTCAGTGTTACATTATGGAATACGTTCGTCTGCTAGTGTCGTCAGTGTTATATTATGAAATGCGTTCGTCTGCTAGTGTCGTCAGTGTTATATTATGAAATACGTTCGTCTGCTAGTGTCGTCAGTGTTATATTATGAAATACGTTCGTCTGCTAGTGTCGTCAGTGTTATATTATGGAATACGTTCGTCTGCTAGTGTCGTCAGTGTTATATTATGAAATACGTTCGTCTGCTAGTGTCGTCAGTGTTATATTATGAAATACGTTCGTCTGCTAGTGTCGTCAGTGTTATATTATGAAATACGTTCGTCTGCTAGTGTCGTCAGTGTTATATTATGAAATACGTTCGTCTGCTAGTGTCGTCAGTGTTATATTATGAAATACGTTCGTCTGCTAGTGTCGTCAGTGTTATATTATGAAATACGTTCGTCTGCTACTGTCGTCAGTGTTATATTATGAAATACGTTCGTCTGCTAGTGTCGTCAGTGTTATATTATGAAATACGTTCGTCTGCTAGTGTCGTCAGTGTTATATTATGAAATACGTTAGTCTGCTAGTGTCGTCAGTGTTATATTATGAAATACGTTCGTCTGCTAGTGTCGTCAGTGTTATATTATGAAATACGTTCGTCAGCTAGTGTCGTCAGTGTTATATTATGAAATCAATTATCTGATGCTAAATTCAATGTCCAGTAAAGAAAGGACCGACATGTCGAAAGTTTGAAGTTAAAAAATAATTATAAGATATCATTTTTAGGTTATTTTTTGGTTAAGTTAGGGTTATGGTTAAAGAGTTATAATTCCGCGATAAAACTTTAATAAATTTAGTCATCAATATTGAAAACCAGAAAGCATTAAATCATTATATATTTGATAAATTCGTGACACCAACGTAAAAATCGGAAATATGACCAGCATTGGTCATCTTGGAACAATAACTGGACATTTCACGGACAACTTCTCGTGGGCAGTCGAACTCTGTTGTTATTCCCCTTTCATAATTCTTTTTTTCTCTCGCCACCCCAGATTGTACGTCTTCTCGTGGACTGCAGAGCTTAAGATAAAAGATATTCGTCCCGTAATGACTCGTGCCGTCGTGAGTTGGTGGGGGCCCCATGGGCTGGCGTAGTCGGTGCAGAGACCCACGGTGGGGGCCCCATGGGCTGGCGTAGTCGGTGCAGAGACACACGGCCACAACAGCGATGGAAACAAAAACATCTTGACCCTCACGCGTATGCTTCCGAGGTCTACTCAGATGATGTAGTGTTGTCCAGTTACGTGATATCACTAGAGGACGTTGTCCAGTCACGTGATCTCACTGGAGGTCGTTGTCCTGTCACTTGATCTCAGTAGATGACGTGCTGTTGTCCAGTCACGTCCAGCAAGTCTTGACAACCCGGTGAGGTAAGTCAACTTTTGGTAACTCTTCTCGGACTGAAACTTGCACTTAATCCTGTGAGTAAAGTGGGATTGTGGTGGGGGGGAGGCGGGGGGATATTGTGTCCTTCTGTCTTCTGTGTGTGGCTATTTGGCATGTAATACCTACACTGCTCATATACCCTTTTAAGTTAAGTGTAAGAACAAGGGGGATAAGTTCATGTGACAGATACCTTTAAGTGAAGTGTAAGAACAAGGGGGATAAGTTCATGTGACAGATACCTTTTAAGTTAAGTCTAAGAACAAGGGGGATAAGTTCATGTGACGGATACCTTTTAAGTGAAGTGTAAGAACAAGGGGGATAAGTTCATGTCCAAAGTTTTTATTCTGAAACCAGAAGAATCGATTATGGGTCCAAAAAGTTTTTATCGTATTTTTAATGATTTTGATTTCTTGGAGTCTAGTGAGTTTTACGACAACACAAAAATAAAACAATAATTAGTGTTAAATTGGCTATATACAGCCCCCAAAAATTACAACAAAAAAACATTATTATTTTTTTATTTTTTTATTTATTTATTATTATTTTTTTTTAAAATCTCAATGTGTTTTCTGTTAACTTTGAGATGCAAGAGATAAACTTCAAGGTTCAAGTTGTTCGGATTCAACTTCAAGTTGTTTGGATTCAACTTCAAGTTGTTCGGATTCAACTTCAAGATGTTCGGATTCAACTTCAATTTGTTCGGATTCAACTTCAAGATGTTCGGATTCAACTTCAAGTTGTTCGGATTCAACTTCAAGTTGTTCGGATTTAACTTCATGTTGTTTGGATTCAATTTCAAGTTGTTCGGATTTAACTTCATGTTGTTTGGATTCAACTTCAAGTTGTTCGGATTAAACTTCAAGTTGTTCGGATTCAACTTCAAGTTGTTCGGATTCAAATTCAAGTTGACTTGGCGTGACCCCTGAATATATCTAGATAAGAAATCTGAGCTGACACCCATACTAGATATATTTTTGATAAAATGACCGTTGGTCAACGCTGACCAGCTGAACCCTTTTCCATTTTACCACGTTTTTATTAACTCGCTTTCGTTGGGCATTGTTTGTTTGTTTGATTGTCCAAGATTTTTTCAAATCTGCCAACGTAAAATTGAACCCTCTTCTGATGGACATAGAGATCTGAAAATTTTACCACATATAGATCTTGGATGACAATGCATTGTATCAAAATTTCAGATCGATCGAATGTACCGTTATTAAATTATTGAACTTTTAAGTTTATCTATAGTCTATATAAAAGCATCTGTACCGTCGGCTTTTGTTGACATCAGTGAGTTCGCCCCGTGACCACATCACAATGTTTTTAAAACGTTGGGCGGGCGCTTGTGAGGTGTTTGGTAAAATAAATAGAGGTAAAAAATATTTAAAAAAATACAGGTTGTTATAAGTGGACTAAAAAGAATAAAATAAAAAGAAGTAAAAAAAGATTTTTAAAAACCACGTTTTTAGAAGCGGACTAAAAAGAAGAATATAGTAATTTAAAACTTGTAAGTTCAAGTACTTCGATTTAATATGACTAAAAACGTGGGGTGGGTGTTTGGTATAAAAATTAAAGATTTCTAATTTAGAAGGCAAAAGAGAGATCTATAAGTGAGAGAATGAGTGAACCGCATATGTTAAACCTCATAAGCGACCGCCCCACCCTAATTGTAGTGGCCGGGGGAGGGGGTGGGGTGGGGGTGAGAGTAACACCCTAATTGTAGTGGCTGGGGGGTGGGGGTGGGAGCAACACCCTAATTGTAGTGGCCGTGGGGGGGGGAGCACAAAGCTTTATTGACTTATCTTTTATCACACTGACAACACCCTAATTGTAGTGGCCGTGGGGGGGGGGAGCACAAAGCTTTATTGACTTATCTTTTATCACACTGACAACACCCTAATTGTAGTGGTCGTGGGGGGGGGGTGGGAGCACATCCCGTGGTACTTTCCCCGCCCTTCACCCCACGTTCCTATTCATATTCTCTATATCCGTTAATTCCCCTTTTGAAAGTGTGTGTGTGTGAGTGCCTCTATCTGCAGTTGTTTCCCTTGGTCACCCCCCCCCTTTTGAAGTGGTCTACTTGAGCCAGTAACAGGCTCTCCCGTGTCCCGTCTAAATTCACAGAGTTGAAAACTGTCGCAGCAATTTTCTTATCTTCTTGACCAAGTCTAACGTTAGATCGCAAGGTGGGGGGGGGGTTGTGGAGGTTAGATCCAGAAGCAACACTAGTGAGCGGCCACTGGGAACTCAGTCAATTATGGAGAAGAAACGCAGTTTACATACTGACCACCAGACACCAGTGTTCATACTGACCACCAGACACCAATGTTCATACTGACCACCAGACACCAATGTTCATACTGACCACCAGACACCAATGTTCATACTGACCACCAGACACCAATGTTCATACTGACCACCAGACACCAATGTTCATACTGACCACCAGACACCAATGTTCATACTGACCACCAGACACCAATGTTCATCCTGACCACCAGACACCAATGTTCATCCTGACCACCAGACACCAATGTTCATACTGACCACCAGACACCAATGTTCATCCTGACAACCAGACACCAATGTTCATCCTGACCACCAGACACCAATGTTCATACTGACCACCAGACACCAATGTTCATACTGACCACCAGACACCAATGTTCATACTGACCACCAGACACCAATGTTCACACTGACCACCAGACACCAATGTACACACTGACCACCAGACACCAATGTTCATACTGACCACCAGACACCAATGTTCATACTGACCACCAGACACCAATGTTCATACTGACCACCAGGCACCAATGTTCATACTGACCACCAGACACCAATGTTCGCTCCAAGGTTCATTGATCCGTGTGCAAGAGATAAAAAACTGGTATGCAAAGTTGCACAAGAACCAATTTTAGCAATATTTGCTGAGCAGTAATTCTAAACTGATGCGCAGCTTCGGTCAGATATCTGCGCGGCCGCTCAGCTTAGAGGGAACATTGCCAGACACCCAGGCCACTAATTTCTTAACACCACGGGGTTTAGCTCCACTGGGTCGACCAAAGGATTTCTGGACACAGGGGTCTCTCCTCCCTTCTCCCAGAGTAGCTCAGCCCGGTCCCGCAGCTCCTACAGTATCAACAACAATTAATGGCCTGGAGATTTCTGGACACATGGGTCTCTCCTCTCTCCTCCCTTCTCCCAGAGTAGCTCAGCCCGGTCCCGCAGCTCCTACAGTATCAACAACAATTCTCACCATTTCCGTACTCTGTATCTATTTGTGATGACCTGGAGTTTTCTGGAAAATTAATAAACGGAAATGCAGTTGCCATAATAAGAGACTTCCTATCTTATCTATACAGACGCTCATTCTATGCAGAAGAGCAGAAGATAATTGCGTCCACAGACCATGACAGATGATCTGTTGGCAAGTTATGCAGCGTTCACAGGCCACGGCTTTGTGGGTTCCACGCATTACCCAGCCGCCTAACTACATGTAGTGTTAGGTACCCATTCGGAGCTGGGTGACTCAAGGACGCCCTAGGCCCCGGGAACAAATCCTTGCCTTCACATAGATTCGAACCCGTGACATTCGGTACGCCAGTCGCGAGCGAGGGAAAGGGCATGCGACGGAACAACTTACAGCAACTCTAGTTACAAACTTAAATTCACCTACTCATGGTCTCTCTTCAATAGCATGAATACAAGTATTAGTATTATAGCGCTTTTAAATATATAAGCGTTTGGGCGGACATTGAAAACTTTGATAATAAAATTTATTCTTTATTATTATTCATTAAATTTAAGTAACAATTCGTAGTTAGAAAAATAAAATTTTTAAAATATGTGTTCGCTAATCTCCCTTGAATTGTCATTTTTCTCTCCCTTGACAATTTTTGTTTAAATATATATATTTTTAAAAACGTATTTATGATGAAGACCCATCTCAATCCCCAATAATACAGAGATGAACTGGGTTAATGCTTTATTGATCAGTTAGAGACATACATCCCTGTGGCTCAATGAATAAATATTGGATGAAATGGTGTCATGACAATTGTGGCTCAACTGGAAAAGTAAAGAGGGTGAGTGAGGTAGGGAGGGTGGGTTAGGTAGGGAGGGTGAGTGAGGTAGGGAGGGTGAGTGAGGTAGGGAGGGTGAGTGAGGTAGGGAGGGTGGGTGAGGTAGGGAGGGTGAGTGAGGTAGGGAGGGTGAGTGAGGTAGGGAGGGTGAGTGAGGTAGGGAGGGTGGGTGAGGTAGGGAGGGTGGGAGAGGTAGGGAGGGTGGGTGAGGTAGGGAGGGTGGGTGAGGTAGGGAGGGTGAGTGAGGTAGGGACGGTGAGTGAGGTAGGGAGGGTGAGTGAGGTAGGGAGGGTGAGTGAGGTAGGGAGGGTGAGTGAGGTAGGGAGGGTGAGTGAGGTAGGGAGGGTGAGTGAGGTAGGGAGGGTGAGTGAGGTAGGGAGGGTGGGTGAGGTAGGGAGGGTGGGTGAGGTAGGGAGGGTGAGTGAGGTAGGGAGGGTGAGTGAGGTAGGGAGGGTGAGTGAGGTAGGGAGGGTGGGTGAGGTAGGGAGGGTGGGTGAGGTAGGGAGGGTGAGTGATGTGGGGAGGGTGAGTGAGGTAGGGAGGGTGGGTGAGTTAGTGTTAGAATAGATCTCTGATAGTTTTCTGGGAGAAATGAGTGAGTTACTAACTCATTGGACTCAATATCCCACAAATTGAGTTCCACGTTCCTAAAGAAAAGCCACCCACTCTTATAAAAAGCCACCACTATCACAAACAAACCTATCCTAAATTAAAACAACCAACCCCTTCCTTAGAAAAAAGCCATCAGTATCTAAAAGCCACCAGTATCTAAAAGCTACAGTATCTAAAAGCCACCAGTATTTAAAAGCCACCGTTATCTAAAAGCCAACAATATCTAAAAGCCATCAGTATCTAAAAGCTACTGTATCTAAAAACCACCAATATCTAAAAGCCACCAATATCTAAAAGCCACCAATATCTAAAAGCCACCAATATCTAAAAGCCACTGACGCTTTCCAAAACGTCCAGCTCACCACCATCCCCTCCCCTGTCGGCAAAGGCTCGCACGTCCAGTATCGACCCAATGGGACGCTCGCTCATTGTGAAATGAAGTCTTCTCTGCTATACACGCTCGTCCCCCGATAGTTCGGTTTAGCTCTTAAAACTGGAGAAATCACGGTGTCTGCTGCAGTTATAAAACTCCCCTCCCCTCCTTCCCCACTTTCCCCCATTTCTATATATGTATAGGTCCGAGTTAAAAATACGCGGGTTCTATAAGACTGGATCGATTTATTGAGACTATTCCTGGAGACCAAATCTGGACGGGGCAGCCAGGCGAGTTTTGCAATAATCGAGATATGTATGTAGCTGTTCGACTGACCCAGAATGACCGACCGTGTCATCCTGTGATTGGTCTCTGAGTTAGGTCAACACGCTGTCCGACAGAATCGGGTGAGTTAGGTCAACACGCTGTCCGACAGACTGGGGTGAGTTAGGTCAACACGCTGTCCGACAGACTCGGGTGAATTAGGTCAATACACTGTCCGACAGAATCGGGTGAGTTAGGTCAACACACTGTCCGACAGACTCGGGTGAGTTAGGTCAACAAACTGTCCGACAGACTCGCGTGAGTTAGGTCAACACGCTGTCCGACAGACTGGGGTGAGTTAGGTCAACACGCTGTCCGACAGACTCGGGTGAGTTCGGTCAACACGCTGTCCGACAGACTGGGGTGAGTTAGGTCAACACACTGTCCGACAGACTGGGGTGAGTTAGGTCAACACGCTGTCCGACAGAGTGATGGTCAAGCGCTATATTTGTCTAACATTGGGTATCGATTAACGATGTCTTAAGATGTCCGACGGATGTTCGAAACAATACAGCGCACTGTTGTGTCCACAACTGTGTCCACTCCTGTATCCACTCCTGTGTCCATTCCTTTGTTCACTCCTGTGTTCCAACCTGTGTCCACTCCTGTGTCCATTCCTTTGTTCACTCCTGTGTTCCAACCTGTGTCCACTCCTTTGTCCACTCATTTGTCCACTCCTGTGTCCACTCATGTGTCACTCCTGTGTCCACTACTGTGTCCACTCATGTGTCACTCCTGTGTCCACTACTGTGTCCACTCCTGTGTCCACTACTGTGTCCACTCATGTGTCACTCCTGTGTCCACTACTGTGTCCACTCATGTGTCACTCCTGTGTCCACTACTGTGTCCACTCATGTGTCACTCCTGTGTCCACTACTGTGTCCACTCATTTGTCACTCCTGTGTCCACTACTGTGTCCACTCATTTGTCACTCCTGTGTCCACTCATTTGTCACTCATTTGTCACTCCTGTGTCCACTCATTTGTCACTCATTTGTCACTCCTGTGTCCACTCATTTGTCACTCCTGTGTCCACTCATTTGTCCCTCCTGTGTCCACTCATTTGTCACTCATTTGTCATTCCTGTGTCAACTCCTGTATCCACTCCTGTATCCACTCCTGTGTCCACTCCTGTGTCCGTCCATGGAAGAACGATGAATGGAAATCGTGGGCATTCTACGCGTACAGCCTGGTCGAAATTTCAGATCTAATGTCCAAATATTAACAGACAAAATGTCCAATGATCGACAACCAGTTATCCGATGAATTGACAGACATAATGTCAGATGATTGACAGAAATAATGTCATATGATGTTCTTGCTGTAACAAGACATACGAATCTCGTCGTGTTTGCAGAAAGTCGCCGACTACAGCTGGTTCGTTAACTGAGGCATTCCTTTACCAAATGTTTTCGTTAACTGAGGCGTCCTTTACCAAATGTTTTCGTTAACTGAGGCGCCCTTTACCAAATGTTTTCGTTAACTGAGGCGTCCTTTACCAAATGTTTTCGTTAACTGAGGCGCCCTTTACCAAATGTTTTCGTTAACCGAGGCGTCCGTACCCAATGTTTTCGTTAACCGAGGCGTCCTTTACCAAATGTTTTCGTTAACCGAGGCGTCCTTTACCCAATGTTTTCGTTAACTGAGGCGTCCGTTACCCAATGTTTTCGTTAACTGAGGCGTCTGTTACCAAATGTTTACGTTAACTGAGTAATTCGTTCGGATCTTTTCGTTAACTAAGGAGTACGTTATCCGATTTGTCCGTTTTCTAGTGCATTCGTTACCCGATGTTTTGGTTGACTAGACACACTTGTCATCAGAGCCTCCAGTGGGTATCCCATTACAGTAACACTGTCACAACAGGTTATTGGGTCACATCGCGGTTCTCAAATCTTGTGTTACAGTAACACTATCACATCATGTTATTGGGTCACCTCGCAGTTCTCAAATATCTGGTTACAGTTACACTGCCACAACAGGTTATTGGGTCACCTCACGGTTCTCAAATATCTGGTTACAGTTACACTACCACAACAGGTTATTGGGTCACCTCGTTGTTCTCAAACCTGTGGAAATGGTCGCAGGTCCACACCTGCGCTTCGCTGTTTAATAAGGAGGATCCAGCTGACACAAATTCTGAACGTTTGGTTGTGGTTTGGTGGCCGGGAGGGGGGGCGGGAGATGGAGGGAGGTCATAGGTCATATTTATCTTTAGCCATCCGTCTGCATCGATCCAAGCCAATATCCCCGTCTGACATTTCTAAGTTATTTTGGACATGGGTCGAGTTATGCGGACATTGACCCTGTGTGGATGAGGGGGGGGGATAGCATGTTAGCAACAGAAGTCAGTGGTCACTGACCCTGTGTGGATGAGGGGGGATAGCAAGTTAGCAACAGACGTCAGTGGGCACTGACCCTGTGTGGATGAGGGGGGGGGATTACAAGTTAGCAACAGACGTCAGTGGTCACTGACCCTGTGTGGATGAGGGGGGGGATAGCAAGTTAGCAACAGACGTCAGTGGTCACTTAACTACGTGTGAGGGACGAAGTAGTGCCAGCGAATGCTTAGTTTGTGTGCCGTGTTAAGTGCTCTATGTTTGAGGCGTATACTAATATATTATATATATCTGCACAGCCGCATCAACCTTGTGAGGTGTGGGGAGGGTGTGGAGGAACAGCGGGCCAGGGTTAGGGGCCATCTGATACCAACAGCTGACCTGCTTTGTGGTTTGGGGTCTTTGGACCGTGCTCTCGATTTCAAACCTGACGTGATGGCGAGCAGTCGACCGTGAACATCACAAAACAGCAGCAGCCGAGGTCGATTGAAATCTCTCATGTGTGACGGGCCGTTGGGGATAGAGGCAATGCCCCACCCCCCACCAGGACTCAATACTGGATTTCCACCTTAAGGTATCGAGTGGATCCATCCACCTACATAATTCAACGACTAAATAATGCAACGACTCTTGTAAAGACCTTGTCATTATTCGGTTGCTGTTCTTGATCTCTGTGTAGGGAAGATAACCTTGACGCCTTGACCCCCAACACAACGAATCTATGCCATTTTGGAGTACAGTAGTCTCACCGTTATTTACACGGGGTAGACTCCCTTAAAACCTGAGAATCGCTGTACAAATGATAATGACGTCACTGAGTCTGTTCATTGATAGTTCACGTGACTTCACGGCTCACGGTCCTGTTATTTAGGCAACCACTACACGGTCTACGTCATCAGACCAGGTCACAAGCAGATCAATGAAATGTCTGACCTGGGGCGGATCTACAGTATGTGCTGTCATAGTTATGTGCTGTATGTGCTGTCATAGTTATGTGCTGTATATGCTGTCATAGTTATGTGCTGTATAGGATGTCATAGTTATGTGCTGTATATGCTGTCATAGTTATGTGCTGTATATGCTGTCATAGTTATGTGCTGTATATGCTGTCATAGTTATGTGCTGTATATGCTGTCATAGTTATGTGCTGTATATGCTGTCATAGTTATGTGCTGTATATGCTGTCATAGTTATGTGCTGTATGTGCTGTCATATTTATGTGCTGTATATGCTGTCATAGTTATGTGCTGTATATGCTGTCATAGTTATGTGCTGTATGTGCTGTCATATTTATGTGCTGTATATGCTGTCATAGTTATGTGCTGTATATGCTGTCATAGTTATGTGCTGTATGTGCTGTCATAGTTATGTGCTGTATATGCTGTCATAGTTATGTGCTGTATATGCTGTCATAGTTATGTGCTGTATATGCTGTCATAGTTATGTGCTGTATATGCTGTCATAGTTATGTGCGGCATCATAAGCCACACATAATGGATATGTGAGCCGTGAAGACTAAAGTTAAAAGAGGAAGTGACGTATTTTTATATTCTCTTCTTATAGTCCAGCTATCATCATTTTCACCAATATTTTAACGGTGCCTTAGGCATAGACTGCCATAGACTGCCATAGACTGCCATAGACTGAGAACCGTCGCGGTAACCCTTTGAACGAGGTCACGTCTGCATATAAACAATGTTTGAAATAAAATGGAACCAGCGTCCGTAGCCGACCTGTGGTATTTGCATATTTGCTTTCATCCTTACCGCATGCGTCATCTGGTGACAGCAGTGGCGTAACTGTGTGGGGCGGGGGGGTGAGTGAGGGGGGAATAGCCGGCTTCAGTGGCGTTTTTATGCGAGAGGGGGGAGGGGTGTAACTGTGACATCAGGGGCGTGTCTCTGAGAGTGTTTTGAGTCCCAGTCTATAGAGCTAGGCTATTGTTGGCTGTTGTATACATTTATAATGATATCAAGAATAGAAGGAACATTGTTGGGATCGAGAGAAATGGAAGAAAGAAATAAGTTGATAGTTGTGAGACACCGGCTTGGAGAGGAAGCCTTATACGTCTGCATAAATGTGAATAGAAACTGTCATTGGTGTGATAAGGGGAGAGAAAGAGAGAGAGAAGGGCAAGTGTTAAGAGAAATGTGCAAGATATCCTGTTCTTACACTTGTATACCTTCTTACACCTGTGTGCTGGCTTACACATGTGTGCTGACTTACACCTGTGTGCTGGCTTACACCTGTGTGCTGGCTTACACCTGTGTGCTGGCTTACACCTGTGTGCTGGCTTACTAATGTGCTGGCTTACACCTGTGTGCTGGCTTACACCTGTTAAGAGAGATGTGCAAGATATCCTGTTCTTACACTTGAATACCTTCTTAAACCTGTGTGCTGGCTTACACCTGTGTGCTGGCTTACACCTGTGTGCTGGATTACACCTGTGTGCTGGCTTACACCTGTGTGCTGGCTTACACCTGTGTGCTGGCTTACACCTGTGTACTGGCTTACACCTGTGGGCTAGCTTACACCTATGTGCTGCTTACTAATGTGCTGGCTTACACCTGTGTGCTGGCTTGCACCCTGTGCTGGCTTACACATGTGTGCTGGCTTACACCTGTGTGCTGGCTTACACCTGTGTGCTGGCTTACACCTGTGTGCTGGCTTACACCTGTGTGCTGGCTTACACCTGTGTGCTGGCTTACACCTGTGTGCTGGCTTACACCTGTGTGCTGACTTACACCTGTGTGCTGGCTTACACCTGTGTGCTGGCTTACACCTGTGTGCTGGCTTACACATGTGTGCTGTCTTACACCTGTGTGCTGGCTTACACCTGTGTGCTAGCTTACACATGTGTGCTCACTTTCACCTGTGTGCTGGCTTACATCTGTGTGCTGGCTTACACCTGTGTGCTAGCTTACACATGTGTGCTCACGTTCACCTGTGTGCTGGCTTACACCTGTGTGCTGGCTTACACCTGTGTGCTGAATAACATATGTGTGCTGGTTTACACCTGTGCACTGGCTTACACATGTGTGCTGGCTTACACCTGTGTGCTGGATTACATCTGTGTGCTGGCTTACACCTGTGTGCTGGCTTACACCTGTGTGCTAGCTTACACATGTGTGCTCACTTTCACCTGTGTGCTGGCTTACACCTGTGTGCTGGCTTACACCTGTGTGCTGGCTTACACCTGTGTGATGGCTTACACCTGTGTGCTGGCTTACACCTGTGTGCGGGCTTACTAATGTGCTGGCTTACTAATGTGCTGGCTTACTAATGTGCTGGCTTACACCTGTGTGCTGGCTTACACCTGTTAAGAGAGATGTGCAAGATATCCTGTTCTTACACTTGAATACCTTCTTACACCTGTGTGCTGGCTTACACATGTGTGCTGGCTTACACCTGTGTGCTGGCTTACACCTGTGTGCTGGCTTACACCTGTGTGCTGGCTTACACCTGTGTGCTGGCTTACACCTGTGTGCTGGCTTACTAATGTGCTGGCTTACACCTGTGTGCTGGCTTACACCTGTGTGCTGGCTTACACCTGTGTACTGGCTTACACCTGTGTGCTGGCTTACACATGTGTGCTGGCTTACACCTATGTGCTGGCTTACACCTGTGTGCTGGCTTACACCTGTGTGCTGGCTTACACCTGCGTGCTGGCTTACACCTGTGTGCTGGCTTACACCTGTGTGCTGGCTTACACATGTGTGCTGTCTTACACCTGTGTGCTGGCTTACACCTGTGTGCTAGCTTACACCTGTGTGCTGGCATACACCTGTGTGCTGGCTTACACCTGTGTGCTGGCTTACACCTGTGTGTTGGCTTACACATGTGTGCTGTCTTACACCTGTGTGCTGGCTTACACCTGTGTGCTGGCTTACACCTGTGTTTTGGCTTACACATGTGTGCTGTCTTACACCTGTGTGCTGGCTTACACCTGTGTGCTGGCTTACACCTGTGTGCTGGCTTACTAATGTGCTGGCTTACACCTGTGTGCTGGCTTACACCTGTGTGCTGGCTTACACCTGTGTGCTGGCTTACACATGTGTGCTGTCTTACACCTGTGTGCTGGCTTACACCTGTGTGCTGGCTTACACCTGTGTGCTGGCTTACTAATGTGCTGGCTTACACCTGTATGCTGGCTTACACCTGTGTGCTGGCTTACACCTGTGTGCTGGCTTACACCTGTGTGCTGGCTTACACATGTGTGCTGTCTTACACCTGTGTGCTGGTTTACACCTGTGTGCTAGCTTACACATGTGTGCTCACTTTCACCTGTGTGCTGGCTTACACCTGTGTGCTGGCTTACACCTGTGTGCTAGCTTACACATGTGTGCTCACTTTCACCTGTGTACTGGCTTTCACCTGTGTGCTGGCTTACATCTGTGTGCTGGCGTACTTACACCTGTGTGCTAGCTTACACATGTGTGCTCACTTACTTCTGTGTGCTGGCGTACTTACCCTGTGTGCTGGCGTACTTACACCTGTGTGCTGGCTTACACATGTGTGCTCACTTACACCTGTGTGCTCACTTACACCTGGGTGCTGGCTTAAACCTGTGTGCCCACTTACACCTGTGTGCTGGCATACTTACACCTGTGTGCTGGCATACTTACACCTGTGTGCTAGCTTACACATGTGTGCTCACTTACGCCTGTGTGCTCACTTACACCTGTGTGCTTGCTATGTGGCTATGTTTTCACCTGAAGCGATCAAGGTGTTAAAGCTTGGCTACCACGTCACCCGACCACCATGGGTCACCAAAGAGAGACGAGGGGAGTACAAGGTGAGTACCGTGTGAGTACCATGTTAGTACCATGTGAGTACCATGTGAGTACCATGTGAGAACCAGATGAGTACCATGTGAGTACCATGTGAGTACCATGTGAGTGCCACGTGAGTGCCAGGTGAGTACCATGTGAGTACCATGTGGGTACCATGTGAGTACCATGTGAGTACCATGTGAGTACCATGTGAGTACCTTGTGAGTACTATGTGAGTACCATGTGAGTGCCATGTGAGTGCCATGTGAGTACCATGTGAGTACCATGTGAGTACCATGTGAGTACCATGTGAGTACCATGTGAGTACCATGTTAGTAACATCTGAGTACCATGTGAGTACCATGTGAGTACCATGTGAGTACCAGATGAGTACCATGTGAGTACCATGTGAGTACCATGTGCGTACCATGTGAGTACCAGATGACTACCATGTGAGTACCATGTGAGTACCATGTGAGTACCATGTGAGTACCATGTGAGTACCATGTTAGTACCATCTGAGTACCATGTGAGTACCATGTGAGTACCATGTGAGTACCAGATGAGTACCATGTGAGTACCATGTGAGTACCATGTGAGTATAAGGTGAGTACCAGATGAGTACCATGTGAGTACCATGTGAGTACCATGTGAGTACCATGTGAGTACCATGTGAGTACCATGTGAGTGCCACGTGAGTGCCAGGTGAGTACCATGTGAGTACCACGTGAGTGCCAGGTGAGTACCATGTGAGTAACATGTGAGTACCACGTGAGTACCACGTGAGTACCACGTGAGTTTCATGTGAGTAACACGTGAGTACCACGTGAGAACCCTGTGAGTTCCCTGTGAGTACCATGTGAGTACCATGTGAGTACCCTGTGTGTACCATGTGAGTGCCTTGTGTGTACCATGTGAGTGCCAGTTGTGTACCATGTGAGTACCATGTGAGTGCAAGGTGAGTACCATGTTAGTACCATGTGAGTTCTAGGTGAGTACCATGTGAGTGCCAGGTGAGTACCATGTGAGTACCATGTGAGTAACATGTGAGTACCATCTGAGTACATTGTGAGTACTATGTGAGTACCATGATAGTATCAGGTGAGTACCATGTTAGTACAATGTGAGTACCATGTGAGTACCATGTTAGTACCACGTTAGTACCACGTGAGTACCATCTGAGTACCATGTGAGTACCATGTGAGTACCATGTGACTACCATGTGTGTACCATGTGAGTACCATGTGACTACCATGTGAGTACCATGTGAGTACCATGTTAGTACCATGTGAGTACCATGTGAGTACCATGTTAGTACCATGTGAGTACCATGTGAGTACCATGTGAGTACCATGTGAGTACCACGTGAGTACCACGTGAGTACCATGTGAGTACCACGCGAGTACCACGCGAGTACCACGCGAGTACCACGCGAGTACCACGCGAGTACCACGCGAGTACCACTTGAGTACCACTTGAGTACCAAGTGAGTTTCATGTGAGTACCATGTGAGTACCATGTGAGTACCACGTGAGTACCACGTTAGTACCACGTGAGTACCACGTGAGTACCACGTGAGTACCACGTGAGTACCATCTGAGAACCATGTGAGTACCACGTTAGTACCACGTGAATACCATATGAGTACCATATGAGTACCATGTAAGTACCATGTGAGTACCATGTGAGTACCATGTGAGTACCTTGTTAGTACCATGTGAGTACCACGTGAGTACCACGTGAGTACCTTGTTAGTACCATGTGAGTACCATGTGAGTACCTTGTTAGTACCATGTGAGTACCATGTGAGTACCATGTGAGTACCATGTGAGTACCATGTGAGTACCATGTGAGTACCTTGTTAGTACCATGTGACTACCATGTGAGTACCATGTGAGTACCATGTGAGTTCTAGGTGAGTACCATGTGAGTGCCAGGTGAGTACCATGTGAGTACCATGTGAGTAACATGTGAGTACCATCTGAGTACATTGTGAGTACTATGTGAGTACCATGATAGTATCAGGTGAGTACCATGTGAGTACCATGTGAGTAACATGTGAGTACCATCTGAGTACATTGTGAGTACTATGTGAGTACCATGATAGTATCAGGTGAGTACCATGTGAGTACCTTGTTAGTACCATGTGACTACCATGTGAGTACCATGTGAGTACCATCTGAGAACCATGTGAGTACCACGTTAGTACCACGTGAATACCATATGAGTACCATATGAGTACCATGTGAGTACCATGTGAGTACCATGTGAGTACCATGTGAGTACCTTGTTAGTACCATGTGAGTACCATGTGAGTACCATGTGAGTACCATGTGAGTACCATGTGAGTACCATGTGAGTACCATGTGAGTACCACGTGAGTACCACTTGAGTACCACGTGAGTACCATGTGAGTACCATGTGACTACCATGTTAGTACCATGTGAGTACCATGTGACTATCATGTTAGTACCATGTGAGTACCACGTGAGTACCACGTTAGTACCACGTGAGTACCAAGTGAGTACCATGTGACTACCATGTGAGTTCCATGTGAGTACCATGTGAGTACCTTGTGAGTACCACGTGAGTACCACGTGACTACCATGTGAGTACCATGTGAGTACCATGTGAGTACCATGTGACTACCATGTGACTACCATGTGACTACCATGTGACTACCATGTTAGTACCATGTGAGTACCACGTTAGTACCATGTGACTACCATGTGAGTACCATGTGACTACCATGTCACTACCATGTGACTACCATGTGAGTACCATGTGAGTACCACGTGAGTACCACGTTAGTACCACGTGAGTACCATGTGAGTACCATGTGACTACCATGTGAGTATCATGTGAGTACCTTGTGAGTACCACGTGAGTACCACGTGAGTACCATGTGAGTACCATGTGAGTACCATGTGAGTACCATGTGAGTACCATGTGAGTACCATGTGAGTACCATGTGAGTACCTTGTTAGTACCTTGTTAGTACCATGTGACTACCATGTGAGTACCATGTGAGTACCATGTGAGTACCTTGTTAGTACCATGTGAGTACCATGTGAGTACCTTGTTAGTACCATGTGAGTACCATGTGAGTACCATGTAAGTACCATGTGAGTACCATGTGAGTACCATGTGAGTACCATGTGAGTACCTTGTTAGTACCATGTGACTACCATGTGAGTACCATGTGAGTACCATGTGAGTACCTTGTTAGTACCATGTGAGTACCATGTGAGTACCATGTGAGTACCACGTGAGTACCACGTGAGTACCATGTGAGTACCATGTGAGTACCACGTGAGTACCACGTGACTACCACGTGAGTACCATGTGAGTACCATCTGAGTACCATGTGAGTACCATGTGAGTACCATGTGAGTACCATGTGAGTACCATGTGAGTACCATGTGAGTACCACGTGACTACCACGTGAGTACCACGTGAGTACCATGTGAGTACCATGTGAGTACCTTGTTAGTACCTTGTGAGTACCATGTGAGTACCTTGTGAGAACCATGTGAGTACCATGTGAGTACCATGTGAGTACCATGTGAGTACCATGTGAGTACCACGTGAGTACCACGTGAGTACCACGTGAGTACCACGTGAGTACCACGTGAGTACCTTGTTAGTACCATGTGACTACCATGTGAGTACCATGTGAGTACCATGTGAGTACCATGTGAGTACCTTGTTAGTACCATGTGAGTACCATGTGAGTACCTTGTTTGTACCATGTGACTACCATGTGAGTACCATGTGAGTACCATGTGAGTACCATGTGAGTACCATGTGAGTACCATGTGAGTACCACGTGAGTACCACGTGAGTACCACGTGAGTACCATGTGAGTACCATGTGAGTACCATGTGAGTACCATGTGAGTACCATGTGAGTACCATGTGAGTACCAGGTGAGTACCATGTGAGTACCATGTGAGTACGCACGCTCCAGGCTATTGATTTGACCAACTCGTACAAACATTCATGCCAGGCGTCATTTTACAACGTTCAAGATATTAGCTGTTTCTGTAAGCGTGGTTGTAGGAAATAAGGGGTAGCCACTAAGTTTAGTTCCCTGACATCGTCGGGTCGAGTTTGTAGAACCTATGTGTGGCCAGTTTGTCAGCTTTCCGGACAAAGCGTTGAATCGTCGAGTGCTATGGGTAATTTCCTGTCTATCTGCTACTTCGGGTAGCTATTTCGCAAAGTAAAGTGGAATCCCTGGGATAATTGTGACGTGCCATTTGGCAAATTGACCAGTTCAGTGGAGAATTCAAGAACTTATCGGTCAGTCGTTGACTGGGACACTGACCGTGTCCAGATTTGGTCCATCACGCTCATTTCTGTCTTGGACCTTGTAACTTCAGCTGCTCGTTCTCGCATTGGAAAATAGTAAAATAGTTAGCCACCTTACAAATATAATGCCCTATGCCCACATCAACACGGCTTTAGAAAAAACAGATCATGTGAAACACAATTAATAGGTTTAATAGATGAATTATCAAAAGGCTTAGACAATAATGATCAAATAGACACAATATTACTAGACTTCTCAAAAGCATTTGACAAAGTTCACCACCTTAGTTTACTTAAAAAACTTAACTACTTTGGAATCTCAGGTCCCTTACAATGCCTTACATCACTGGATCCAAGACTTCCTTTTGGGCAGGGAGCAAATTGTAATAATTAATGGATCTAAATCTGCACCAATAAAGGTTAACTCAGGAGTTCCTCAAGGAACTGTGCTAGGTCCCTTACTCTTTTTAATTTATATAAATGATTTACCCAACAACATCTCAACAGGTACAAAAGTTAGGTTATTTGCTGATGATTGTATAATCTATAGAACAATTAAATCAGAACAAGATAGCAAAATTTTACAAAAAGACTTAGATGAATTGATAAAATGGGAAACTAACTGGAGTATGTCTTTCCAACCAGAAAAGTGTCAACTGTTAAGAGTAACAAAGAAAAAGAAACAAATAAATTCAAAATATTACATTCATGGAAAAGAACTGACCCAAACTAAAGATGCAAAATACTTAGGAGTCTTAATAAATGAGAAACTATCATGGAATCCCCATGTCAATGAAGTTATTAAAAAATCAAACAAAACCTTAGGCTTTATAAAAAGAAACTTTAACAAATGTAATAGAGATATAAAACTAAAATGCTACCTCACTTTGGTGAGACCTGTACTAGAATATGCATCTTCTGTATGGGACCCATCCACCAAAGAAAACATTGATAAACTAGAACAAATTCAAAAAAGAGCTGCCAGATTCATTACTGGAGAATATTCGAAAACTGACAAGAATAACACCATTAGTTAAATCATTAAACCTTGAAACACTAGAGGATAGAAGAACCAAGAGCAAAGTAGTAATCATACATAAAGCAATTAATTCTGAATTTAGAAATACAACACAAAGATAACTTAATACAACCCTCAGATAGACATAAGGATAAAAACACCTTTCTTATTCCGTATGCAAGAACAAACACATACAAGTTTTCCTTCTTCCCGTCCGGAATTCGGGCGTGGAATGGGTTGCCTGAAGAATCCAGGAAAACCAACACTTTATCAACATTTAAATCTCTAATAAAAATGCAGGACTAAACACAAACCATAGATAAGCGTAGGACGCAATAATCTTCTGTATAGAAGGAGCGTCTGTAAACAGATAAGATAAGATAAGATAAGATAAGATAAGGAAAACAATTTGGGAAGTACTGTCTGGATATTTGTTCCCAGCCTTATAACTATGATAACATCCCAGAGGCGTGCCCTCAATAGGGCTATGATAACATCCCAGACGCGTGCCCTCAATAGGGCTATGATAACATCCCAGAGGCGTGCCCTCAATAGGCCTATGATATCCCAAGTACCCCATGCTACGAACTGAGCCAACCCAACATCACAGAGGCGTCTATCTGAAAACGGGGGAAATTTCTAATAGCTTTTCTTGTATCCCATCTACAGGCTGAACTTTGATGACCCTGTGACCCCTCAAGCACGGAGTCGAGAACCAGATTCGTGGAAGCCCTGGACTAAACTTCTGAAGAAATACAGACCCCCGTGGCAACCCCCTCCTCTCCACTCGTCTCGCCCCAATAATTCATTGAGGTTGTACGACATCGCCCACCACCTACGCCCCTGCCTGGCCATGATCGTCATCACTCAAGCGTACCATCAGCACCGTGTTCGGCCCGCAGAGGAAGGCACCGCCCGATTTCCCATCTACAGATCCGCCCTCGGGAACGCTACTAGAGTAACCAGTAGAAATCGCCCTCAGCTCCTGCTCGGATATTGAGGAAGTGAGAATTTCTCGTGGGGATTTCTCGTCTAACCCGCATAGACTTCGGATCTGCCATGACATTTAGAACAACAGAAAGGTGGCCCATGGATTATAGTCAACACAGGTGAGTCTTGGCCTAATCGTTCTGTTGCTTTAACAGGTGACTCGCCATGACTTAATCCTATCTTGTTTTAAAGAATGACCCGACATGGCCTAATCGACATGGCCTAATCGTTCTGTTGCTTTAACAGGTGACTCGCCATGACATAATCCTATCTTGTTTTAAAGAATGACCCGACATGGCCGAATCGATCTGTTGCTTTAACAGGTGACTCGCCATGACATAATCCTATCTGGATTTAAAGAATGACCCGACATGACCTAATCGTATCTTGTTTTAACTGGTGACTCGCCGTGACCTAATCGTATCTTGTTTTAAAGAACGACCCGACATGACCTAATCGTATCTTGCTTTAACAGGTGACTCGCCGTGACCTAATCCTATCTTGATTTAAAGAATGACCCGACATGACCTAATCGTATCTTGTTTTAACTGGTGACTCGCATGACCTAATCCTATCTTGTTTTAAAGAATGACCCGACATGACCTAACCGTATCTTGCTTTAACAGGTGACTCGCCGTGACCTAATCGTATCTTGATTTTATTTTATCTTATCTGTTACAGACGTTCAATCCATACAGAAGATTATTGCGTCCTTGTCTTAAAATTGAGAGTGAAATTTTCCTCAGATAATCCAGCATCACGCAGCTAAAATATTGGCCAAAATTTGTCTTACTAACATTATCATGTTACCTGTTACAGGTGATCAAAATGTTAGTGGGTCAGGAAAAGTAAGTCTAAAAATAACCGGATCATTGGGGGGGGGGAGTGGGGGGAGGGGGCTGACCTATTTTATCTGCTTGGCTTAAAATTTTGGTGGTTGCTCCTGATTCTTACCGTCTCCTACCACCACCAGCACCACTACCACCAGTACCACCAATGCCAGCACCACTACCACCACTTTCATTTGTTGACAACTTTGACAGTCAGGTAGGACATCACAACTGTGACAGACAGGTAGGATATGACAACTTTAACAGATAGGTAGGACATGACAACTTTTACAGACAGGTAGGATATGACAACTTTAACAGATAGGTAGGACATGACAACTTTGACAGTCAGGTAGGATATGACAGCTGTGGACTAGCTCTTTTCAATCATAAAAAATGTCTACATGTCTACTTGTCTACATGTCTACATGTACTTTACAAACAAACGGGTTCATCCTCACTGAAACACCTCACTGAAACACCTCACTGAAACACCTCACTGAAACACCTCACTGAAACACCTCACTGAAACACCTCACTGAAAAACCTCACTGAAACACCTCACTGAAACACCTCACTGAAACACCTCACTGAAACACCTCACTGAAACACCTCACTGAAACACCTCACTGAAACACCTCACTGTAACACCTCACTGAAACACCTCACTGAAACACCTCACTGAAACACCTCACTGAAACACCTCACTGAAACACCTCACTGAAACACCTCACTGAAACACCTCACTGAAACACCTCACTGAAACACCTCACTGAAACACCTCACTGAAACACCTAACTGAAACACCTCACTGAAACACCTCACTGATGAAACACACACCTCCCTGAAACACCTCACTGAAACACCTCACTGATGAAACACACACCTCCCTGAAACACCTCACTGAAACACCTCACTGAAACACCTCACTGAAACACCTCACTGAAAAACCTCACTGAAACACCTCACTGAAACACCTCACTGAAACACCTCACTGAAACACCTCACTGAAACACCTCACCGAAACACCTCACCGAAACACCTCACTGAAACACCTCACTGATGAAACACACACCTCACTGAAACACCTCACCGAAACACCTCACTGAAACACCTCACTGAAACACCTCACTGATGAAACACACACCTCACTGAAACACCTCACTGAAACACCTCACTGTAACACCTCACTGAAACACCTCACTGAAACACCTCACTGAAACACCTCACTGAAACACCTCACTGAAACACCTCACTGAAACACCTCACTGAAACAGCTCACTGAAACACCTCACTGAAACACCTCACTGAAACACCTCACTGATGAAACACACACCTCCCTGAAACACCTCACTGAAACACCTCACTGAAACACCTCACTGAAACACCTCACTGAAACACCTCACTGAAACACCTCACTGAAACACCTCACTGAAACACCTCACTGAAACACCTCACTGAAACACCTCACTGAAACACCTCACTGAAACACCTCACTGTAACACCTCACTGAAACACCTCACTGAAACACCTCACTGAAACACCTCACTGAAACACCTCACTGAAACACCTCACTGAAACACCTCACTGAAACACCTCACTGAAACACCTCACTGTAACACCTCACTGTTGCAGTCAATCCTTGAACCGACGGTAATTATGGGAAGTTCATACTAGAAAATACCGGAACAAAAGTAATATTTAGGTCTTTCCGACAGAGTAATGTCTCATGTCTGATACCTTGTATAAACATACACCTGGACTTAGCAAATCTGTCAATTGAGTCCTAATTCCTAATCACCACCACATACCCTCCCTCACTCAAGCCAAGTTTTTTCTTCCGTCAGCCGCAACAAATCCAAGCTGATCCCACCGAATGTTTTAGACTTTCAAAATTGTTTCACTTGCATGAATTCCGCCCCCCCCCAATGTCTTCTTCCTTGTCTGGGTAGAACATTGTCTAGGTAGATCTTTGTCTAGGTAGAACATTTTGATGTGGTATTTTGCTACGTCTTGAATATTTTCTTCGCCATTTCTTTTCAGCACCAGATTATTCTATTCTAACTATATTGCCAGATGTACCCACTTCTCTGTAGTTAAACTGTCAGTTAACATTATTGCCAGATGTACCCACTTCTCTGTAGTTAAACTGTCAGTTAACATTATTGTTAGATCACGTGATCTTCCACAAAGTTCCTTCTGAAAGTCCCCTGAGTGGATGGACACAGGAAGAAGTCCCTTGGCGTGGATGGACACAGGAAGTAGTCCCTTGGCGTGGATGGACACAGGAAGAAGTCCCTTGGCGTGGATGGACACAGGAAGTAGTCCCCTGAGTGGATGGATACAGGAAGAAGTCCCTTGGCGTGGATGGACACAGGAAGTAGTCCCCTGAGTGGATGGACACAGGAAGAAGTCCCTTGGCGTGGATGGACACAGGAAGAAGTCCCTTGGCGTGGATGGACACAGGAAGAAGTCCCTTGGCGTGGATGGACACAGGAAGAAGTCCCTTGGCGTGGATGGACACAGGAAGAAGTCCCTTGGCGTGGATGGACACAGGAAGAAGTCCCTTGGCGTGGATGGACACAGGAAGAAGTCCCTTGGCGTGGATGGACACAGGAAGAAGTCCCTTGGCGTGGATGGACACAGGAAGAAGTCCCTTGGCGTGGATGGACAGGAAGAAGTCCCTTGGTGTGGATGGACACAGGAAGAAGTCCCTTGGCGTGGATGGACACAGGAAGAAGTCCCCTTGAGTGGATGGACACAGGAAGAAGTCCCTTGGCGTGGATGGACACAGGAAGAAGTCCCCTGAGTGGATGGACACAGGAAGAAGTCCCTTGGCGTGGATGGACACAGGAAGAAGTCCCTTGGCGTGGATGGACACAGGAAGAAGTCCCTTGACGTGGATGGACACAGGAAGAAGTCCCCTGAGTGGATGGACACAGGAAGAAGTCCCTTGGCGTGGATGGACACAGGAAGAAGTCCCTTGGCGTGGATGGACACAGGAAGAAGTCCCTTGGCGTGGATGGACACAGGAAGAAGTCCCTTGGCGTGGATGGACAGGAAGAAGTCCCTTGGTGTGGATGGACACAGGAAGAAGTCCCTTGTCGTGGATGGACACAGGAAGAAGTCCCTTGGCGTGGATTGACACAGGAAGAAGTCCCTTGGCGTGGATGGACACAGGAAGATGTCCCATTGGCGTTGATGGACACAGGAAGAAGTCCCTTGGCGTGGATGGACACAGGAAGAAGTCCCTTGGCGTGCACTAAAATTGTAAAAGTCTTCCGAAATGTTTTAAATACATGTCATGTGAAAACAAAAATCAGTTTAAGAAAAAAAATGAAGACTCTTCTATTTGATCGAGTATTTAAACAGCAAAGCACGAGTAAGCTAGTCTAGAATTGATAGGAATTAGTATTAGAGCTGTAGAAGAAAGCGTTCATTTATGTGTTTATTCTTTTATTTAAAGAATATGTTTTTTAAGGGTCTGGGCGCGATGAACTGAAACCAGGTTTGCCAGATTATAATTTGGGTAAAAAGCCAAAATGTGGGTAAAAAAAGGCCAAACTTATGTTATATGAAAAGTGTCGACAAAAAAATGACGTCACCCACCTAGGGGGATGCAAGGGTTACAGATTTGTAACGATATATGATTGTGGGGGGAGGGGGGTGTTTAAGAACTGTGACGTCACATCAAAACGTGCAACTCTAAATAAAAGCTAGTAAATAGTAAATACCGCTTTTATGGGGGGAGGGACTTTGTGACGTTATATTGGAGGGGGGTCTAGATCTTTATTACGTGTGACGCGGGGTTGGCGTGAAAATGCAGTGAAAAATCTGCCAAAATCGCGTGACTTCATTTATGGATATAAAAAGGCTGAAAAGTAGTTAACTATTGAAAATTAAGGTTAAACCATGAGAAAAAGGGTTAATAAATGTGTAAATGCCAATGTTCTTATGTATGGTTATATTCACAAAATAAATAGACTATGAAACTAACATACACATTTGAAAGAAAAGCTCTAGGTCTTCCTTTTCCTATAGACTGCTATTTGCAGTATTATAAATTATTGTATCATATCTCAAGTCATCAGCATTCTTTGTGACAAGAGGAAGTCCTTACAGTATTTATTTGTAAGTAAAAGCTCAGCCCTGACTGAAAAGTGTGAGCTGCATTCAATATCTAACTTTGTCTTAATGCCCTCTTCGTTAAACTTTAAAGACTGGTTAAAATCACGTAAGCTATTCAAAAATAGAAAATTAATAAAGTTATTGACTTATTGTGTTTTTTTTTGTTGTGAGAAAGATAATTTGTATATATATTTTATATATTTTTTATTTGTTTTCATTAAAAAAGGCCAAAAAGAGGACAAAAGGCATAAAAAATAATTTCAGGTCAAACCAAATTTTGAGAATTTTGTCTTAAAAGGCCAATCTGGCAACCCTTACTGAAACGTGAACCTAAATTAGAGACCTTTTCATTTTCAATGACCGTGTCAAGACCACACACACCCCAAACTCCTCCCCCCACCCCCACCCTGTTTTTTTCATGCCCGAACATTGCCTCCACACAATCAGCAACCGAACATTGCCTCCACACAATCAGCAACCGAACATTGCCTCCACACAATCAGCAACCGAACATTGCCTCCACACAATCAGCAACCGAACATTGCCTCCACACAATCAGCAACCGAACATTGCCTCCACACAATCAGCAACCGAACATTGCCTCCACACAATCAGCAACCGAACATTGCCCCCACACAATCAGCAACCGAACATTGCCTCCACACAATCAGCAACCGAACATTGCCCCCACACAATCAGCAACCGCACATTGTCCCCACACAATCAGCAACCTTTAGGACGCACTCTCCACATATCCATCAAGGGAGTCTATCCATTGACTCGGTTCAGCCATCAAGGGAGCCTATCCAGAGCCTAACCATCCTATCGATTGATTTGCCCTTGGTTGGAATCTCTCCCCCTCCTCACCCCGCTCGTGGTGTCCGCGGAATCGAATCTGTGCGCCCCCCCCTCCAAATGGCTCTATGTAGTTTAGCAAGGGTTACCTTTCCCTTGGTGTGTATTATTGCCAGGCCCTTTGGCCGGCGATTTGTAGCTGACCTGTTGGGACACTGTGCTACAGGGATAGGATGGTGAGACTTGGTGACTCTATGGATTACGTCATGTATGGTGAGACCCTGTCATTCTATGGATTACGTCATGTATGGTGAGACCCTGTCATTCTATGGATTACGTCATGTATGGTGAGACCCTGTCATTCTATGGATTACGTCAAGGATGGTGAGACCCTGTCATTCTATGGATTACGTCAAGAATGGTAAGACCCTGTCATTCTATGGATTACGTCAAGGACTGTGGCGTATGAGTATGAGCCATTTGATGGCGTATGAGCCATGTGATGGCGTATGAGCCATGTGATGGCGTATGAGCCATGTGATGGCGTATGACTAGTATGAGCCATGTGATGGCGTATGAGCCATGTGATGGCGTATGAGCCATGTGATGGCGTATGAGCCATGTGATGGCGTATGAGCCATGTGATGGCGTATGAGCCATGTGATGGCGTATGAGCCATGTGATGGCGTATGAGCCATGTGATGGCGTATGAGCCATGTGATTGCGTATGAGCCATGTGATTGCGTATGAGCCATGTGATTGCGTATGAGCCATGTGATGGCGTATGAGCCATGTGATGGCGTTGCAAGAAAAGATAACTCTACACGATCATCTGTTAATGTTGAGTAGAATTCGATGTTTCTAATGAAGTGGAAGACAACTTGTTTAAACAACAAGCCAACATCGAATGGTACCACCATTCTCCTACTAATGTCATGTAGTTGTTGTTGTTGTTCCATCGCTGCCAGAATGGGCGCGGTTGTTGGGAACCAAGTGCAAGCGTGAATGGAGTAAGTTTTGAATATTGAGTAGAAAAATCTGACCGCCAGGGTCGTCTAGCTGCCTCAAGGTCGTCACCTTTGACCCCGTGTATCAGACGGTATCTGAATGAGTTTAAAATGGGCGTATGAAGGTCAGAGTATGAAGGTCAGAGTATGAAGGTCAGAGTATGAAGGTCAGAGTATGAAGGTCAGAGTATGAAGGTCAGAGTATGAAGGTCAGAGTATGAAGGTCAGAGTATGAAGGTCAGAGTATGAAGGTCAGAGTATGGAGGTCAGAGTATGGAGGTCAGAGTATGAAGGTCAGAGTATGAAGGTCAGTGTATGAAGGTCAGTGTATGAAGGTCAGAGTATGAAGGTCAGAGTATGAAGGTCAGAGTATGAAGGTCAGAGTATGAAGGTCAGAGTATGAAGATCAGAGTATGAAGGTCAGAGTATGAAGGTCAGAGTATGAAGGTCAGAGTATGAAGGTCAGAGTATGAAGGTCAGAGTATGAAGGTCAGAGTATGAAGGTCAGAGTATGAAGGTCAGAGTATGGAGGTCAGAGTATGGAGGTCAGAGTATGAAGGTCAGAGTATGAAGGTCAGTGTATGAAGGTCAGTGTATGAAGGTCAGAGTATGAAGGTCAGAGTATGAAGGTCAGAGTATGAAGGTCAGAGTATGAAGGTCAGAGTATGAAGATCAGAGTATGAAGGTCAGAGTATGAAGGTCAGAGTATGAAGGTCAGAGTATGAAAGTCAGACCATTTCAATTTTCGATGACCTTCTAGCATGACCTTGGCACGCCTGTTTTCAGTAATCATCAAACCAGTCTTCCCCACCCTACCCCACCTCAGTTATAAAAGTACATACTACATATAGTCTCTCATTCTGTAACGGTAAGGGACATAATCAGCTTTTTTTAAAATTGAAAATATAGACGTAAAATTATAATCATTTTGGTTTCGAGATTAACGAAGCGTGTGGTGTTCCTTTCTTAGAAATGTTGTATTTAGAGAAAGGTGTATATAGAGACAGGTTGTATATAGAGAAAGGTTGTACATAGAGAAATGTTGTATATAGAGAAATTTTGTGAAAAATAAATCATTCTAATGAACTAAAATTTAATTATTCATTATTTTTATTGAACTCATTCACAAACAAATTTTTGCTCGTCGGAGAGACTGATTGGCATACAATATCATTCACCTAAGTTATTTTTCCTTTTGAAAAAAAGTGGCCCCCATAACAACCTATATTACATCCACTTTGAAGAGTTGAAGAGATCACAAGTTCGACTGAAGGGCGGCAATCCGCGACGACTAGCCGAAAATTATCAAACCTCCTTGGCCGAAACAACGAGAGTTCAGGCGAATGGTGAATTACGCAATAAATCTTTTGTTTATTTTGTGGCACATCGATCTGACTTGACCCGCCACGCGTAGTCTGGGGGCAATCGTTTGAGGACAGCCGTAATGGGGTCGCGGATGTGAGAACCACTGGCGTGTTTTAGGGGGGGGGGTTTCTAAGAAATACAGGTTGTGTTGGGCCACGGGTGTCCTAACTTTTTGCAATGAAACCGTGAAGTAAAAGTATGTGAGGCCCGGGGCTGGTGCTATTGCAATTTTCAAGACTTTATAAAAATCTAAGAAATCCTTTTTCCGATATGGAGAAAATTAATAAAATTGCGTCATCATTTTTTGCCGTCGGACTTCATCGAATTTAGTGCAAATAACAGCACATAACAGCACATAACGCTTGTGTTATTTCAAAGAGGCTCATAAACCGCGGCTATCGGGAATATTATGTGGAGTTATTTTGAAGAGGGAGACCGTCATACTACCAAGCGAACTCAGTAGTCGTATTAATGTATTGGAAGGCCATTGTGCTTGTAATAGAGCAAGACGCGGCATATGAAGGATAGCGCAGCACTGTGCGCAATGAAGGCAGGGTGGACAAGAAAGTACCCCTCGGTCAATGTTCGCTCTAAGGTTCGTTGGTCCGTGTGCAAAGTAAAATATAAACAAATAAAAAAAATAATTAAAAAACGCTTGTGTAAAGTTGCACAGCATCGAATTTTTTAGCATATTATAGTTTACAAAATATTTACAAAATTTGCTGTGGGGTAATTCTAAACTGATGCGTGGCGTCGGTCAGATATCAGCGCGGCCGCGCAGCTTAAAGGGAACATTGCCCTCGATAGCAATATTTACAGATTGTTAATAGTGTGAATTGTGCAGGGCAGCAGTAGGTATAAGTACATGGCAGCAGTAGGCATAAGTACATGGCATCAGTAGGCATAAGTACATGGCAGCAGTAGGCATAAGTACATGGCAGCAGTAGCTAGTAGGCATAAGTACATGGCAGCAGTAGGCATAAGTACATGGCAGCAGTAGGCATAAGTACGTGGCAGCAGTAGGCATAAGTACGTGGCAGCAGTAGGCATAAGTACATGGCAGCAGTAGCTAGTAGGCATAAGTACATGGCAGCAGTAGGCATAAGTACATGGCAGCAGTAACTAGTAGGCATAAGTACATGGCTGCAGTAACTAGTAGGCATAAGTACATGGCTGCAGTAACTAGTAGGCATAAGTACATGGCTGCAGTAACTAGTAGGCATAAGTACATGGCTGCAGTAACTAGTAGGCATAAGTACATGGCTGCAGTAACTAGTAGGCATAAGTACATGGCTGCAGTAACTAGTAGGCATAAGTACATGGCTGCAGTAACTAGTAGGCATAAGTACATGGCAGCAGTAGGCATAAGTACATGGCAGCAGTAACTAGTAGGCATAAGTACATGGCTGCAGTAACTAGTAGGCATAAGTACATGGCTGCAGTAGCTAGTAGGCATAAGTACATGGCAGCAGTAGGCATAAGTACATGGCAGCAGTAACTAGTAGGCATAAGTACATGGCTGCAGTAACTAGTAGGCATAAGTACATGGCTGCAGTAACTAGTAGGCATAAGTACATGGCTGCAGTAACTAGTAGGCATAAGTACATGGCTGCAGTAACTAGTAGGCATAAGTACATGGCTGCAGTAACTAGTAGGCATAAGTACATGGCTGCAGTAACTAGTAGGCATAAGTACATGGCTGCAGTAGCTAGTAGGCATAAGTACATGGCTGCAGTAGCTAGTAGGCATAAGTACATGGCTGCAGTAACTAGTAGGCATAAGTACATGGCTGCAGTAACTAGTAGGCATAAGTACATGGCAGCAGTAGCTAGTAGGCATAAGTACATGGCTGCAGTAACTAGTAGGCATAAGTACATGGCTGCAGTAGCTAGTAGGCATAAGTACATGGCTGCAGTAGCTAGTAGGCATAAGTACAAGGCTGCAGTAACTAGTAGGCATAAGTACATGGCAGCAGTAGCTAGTAGGCATAAGTACATGGCTGCAGTAGCTAGTAGGCATAAGTACATGGCTGCAGTAGCTAGTAGGCATAAGTACATGGCTGCAGTAACTAGTAGGCATAAGTACATGGCTGCAGTAGCTAGTAGGCATAAGTACATGGCTGCAGTAGCTAGTAGGCATAAGTACATGGCTGCAGTAACTAGTAGGCATAAGTACATGGCTGCAGTAACTAGTAGGCATAAGTACATGGCAGCAGTAGCTAGTAGGCATAAGTACATGGCTGCAGTAACTAGTAGGCATAAGTACATGGCTGCAGTAGCTAGTAGGCATAAGTACATGGCTGCAGTAGCTAGTAGGCATAAGTACAAGGCTGCAGTAACTAGTAGGCATAAGTACATGGCAGCAGTAGCTAGTAGGCATAAGTACATGGCTGCAGTAGCTAGTAGGCATAAGTACATGGCTGCAGTAGCTGGTAGGCATAAGTACATGGCTGCAGTAGCTGGTAGGCATAAGTACATGGCAGCAGTAGCTGGTAGGCATAAGTACATGGCAGCAGTAGCTGGTAGGCATAAGTACATGGCAGCAGTAGCTGGTAGGCATAAGTACATGGCAGCAGTAGCTGGTAGGCATAAGTACATGGCAGCAGTAGCTGGTAGGCATAAGTACATGGCTGCAGTAACTAGTAGGCATAAGTACATGGCAGCAGTAGCTGGTAGGCATAAGTACATGGCTGCAGTAACTAGTAGGCATAAGTACATGGCAGCAGTAGCTGGTAGGCATAAGTACATGGCTGCAGTAGCTGGTAGGCATAAGTACATGGCAGCAGTAGCTGGTAGGCATAAGTACATGGCTGCAGTAACTAGTAGGCATAAGTACATGGCAGCAGTAGCTGGTAGGCATAAGTACATGGCTGCAGTAGCTGGTAGGCATAAGTACATGGCAGCAGTAGCTGGTAGGCATAAGTACATGGCTGCAGTAACTAGTAGGCATAAGTACATGGCAGCAGTAGCTGGTAGGCATAAGTACATGGCTGCAGTAGCTGGTAGGCATAAGTACATGGCAGCAGTAGCTGGTAGGCATAAGTACATGGCAGCAGTAGCTGGTAGGCATAAGTACATGGCTGCAGTAACTAGTAGGCATAAGTACATGGCAGCAGTAGCTGGTAGGCATAAGTACATGGCAGCAGTAGCTGGTAGGCATAAGTACATGGCTGCAGTAACTAGTAGGCATAAGTACATGGCAGCAGTAGCTGGTAGGCATAAGTACATGGCTGCAGTAACTAGTAGGCATAAGTACATGGCAGCAGTAGCTGGTAGGCATAAGTACATGGCTGCAGTAGCTGGTAGGCATAAGTACATGGCTGCAGTAGCTGGTAGGCATAAGTACATGGCAGCAGTAGCTGGTAGGCATAAGTACATGGCTGCAGTAGGCATAAGTACATGGCTGCAGTAGCTAGTAGGCATAAGTACATGGCAGCAGTAGCTGGTAGGCATAAGTACATGGCTGCAGTAACTAGTAGGCATAAGTACATGGCAGCAGTAGCTGGTAGGCATAAGTACATGGCTGCAGTAACTAGTAGGCATAAGTACATGGCAGCAGTAGCTGGTAGGCATAAGTACATGGCTGCAGTAGCTGGTAGGCATAAGTACATGGCTGCAGTAGCTGGTAGGCATAAGTACATGGCAGCAGTAGCTGGTAGGCATAAGTACATGGCTGCAGTAGGCATAAGTACATGGCTGCAGTAGCTAGTAGGCATAAGTACATGGCTGCAGTAGGCATAAGTACATGGCTGCAGTAGCTAGTAGGCATAAGTACATGGCAGCAGTAGCTGGTAGGCATAAGTACATGGCTGCAGTAACTAGTAGGCATAAGTACATGGCAGCAGTAGCTGGTAGGCATAAGTACATGGCTGCAGTAACTAGTAGGCATAAGTACATGGCAGCAGTAGCTGGTAGGCATAAGTACATGGCTGCAGTAGCTGGTAGGCATAAGTACATGGCTGCAGTAGCTGGTAGGCATAAGTACATGGCTGCAGTAGCTGGTAGGCATAAGTACATGGCTGCAGTAGCTGGTAGGCATAAGTACATGGCAGCAGTAGCTGGTAGGCATAAGTACATGGCAGCAGTAGCTGGTAGGCATAAGTACATGGCTGCAGTAACTAGTAGGCATAAGTACATGGCAGCAGTAGCTGGTAGGCATAAGTACATGGCAGCAGTAGCTGGTAGGCATAAGTACATGGCTGCAGTAACTAGTAGGCATAAGTACATGGCAGCAGTAGCTGGTAGGCATAAGTACATGGCTGCAGTAACTAGTAGGCATAAGTACATGGCAGCAGTAGCTGGTAGGCATAAGTACATGGCTGCAGTAGCTGGTAGGCATAAGTACATGGCTGCAGTAGCTGGTAGGCATAAGTACATGGCAGCAGTAGCTGGTAGGCATAAGTACATGGCTGCAGTAGGCATAAGTACATGGCTGCAGTAGCTAGTAGGCATAAGTACATGGCAGCAGTAGCTGGTAGGCATAAGTACATGGCTGCAGTAACTAGTAGGCATAAGTACATGGCAGCAGTAGCTGGTAGGCATAAGTACATGGCTGCAGTAACTAGTAGGCATAAGTACATGGCAGCAGTAGCTGGTAGGCATAAGTACATGGCTGCAGTAGCTGGTAGGCATAAGTACATGGCTGCAGTAGCTGGTAGGCATAAGTACATGGCAGCAGTAGCTGGTAGGCATAAGTACATGGCTGCAGTAGGCATAAGTACATGGCTGCAGTAGCTAGTAGGCATAAGTACATGGCTGCAGTAGGCATAAGTACATGGCTGCAGTAGCTAGTAGGCATAAGTACATGGCAGCAGTAGCTGGTAGGCATAAGTACATGGCTGCAGTAACTAGTAGGCATAAGTACATGGCAGCAGTAGCTGGTAGGCATAAGTACATGGCTGCAGTAACTAGTAGGCATAAGTACATGGCAGCAGTAGCTGGTAGGCATAAGTACATGGCTGCAGTAGCTGGTAGGCATAAGTACATGGCTGCAGTAGCTGGTAGGCATAAGTACATGGCTGCAGTAGCTGGTAGGCATAAGTACATGGCTGCAGTAGCTGGTAGGCATAAGTACATGGCTGCAGTAGCTAGTAGGCATAAGTACATGGCAGCAGTAGCTGGTAGGCATAAGTACATGGCTGCAGTAGCTGGTAGGCATAAGTACATGGCTGCAGTAGCTGGTAGGCATAAGTACATGGCAGCAGTAGCTAGTAGGCATAAGTACATGGCAGCAGTAGCTAGTAGGCATAAGTACATGGCAGCAGTAGCTAGTAGGCATAAGTACATGGCAGCAGTAGCTAGTAGGCATAAGTACATGGCAGCAGTAGCTAGTAGGCATAAGTACATGGCTGCAGTAACTAGTAGGCATAAGTACAAGGCTCCGGATTTTCATATTCTTGAATACGAGAGCATACAACTATCGGAGACTATCGAGTTATTACAACCCCGCTCTGACCACCACTTAACTATCGTCAGACTCCGACCACCAGCTGTTAAAAGTGCTCCCTGGCCTGGGCCAAAGTTTTTACAACCGAAACTTTCAACGGTAGCCGTATGGCACACAGTTATATCTATAATATAAAGCTGGGGTGTGAGGGAGGGGGGTGGCGCAGGTAGTAAATGTGTTAGTGTTGGCATTCAATGAGAACATTGCTAGGTCTGTTTTAATTCACTGTGTCAATTGGTGATCGCATAGAAACACGCTCCGAGGAGATGGCGAGGGATATCGGCGGGTTCAGGTACAGTTGTAAGCTACTGTACCTGTATGTTTAGTGCCATTTACACATAAGTTGTGCTACTGTTGGTGTCCCTTACATACGAGTCGTGTGGTTTTGCTACTGCTGATGCCCCTTACATACGAGTCGTGTGGTTGTGCTACTGTTGGTGTCCATTACATACGAGTCGTGTGGTTGTGCTACTGTTGATGCCCCTTACATACGAGTCGTGTGGTTGTGCTACTGTTGATGCCCCTTACATACGAGTCGTGTGGTTGTGCTACTGTTGGCGCCCCTTACATACGAGTCGTGTGGTTGTGCTACTGTTGGTGCCCCTTACATACGAGTCGTGTGGTTGTGCTACTGTTGATGTCCCTTACATACGAGTCGTGTGGTTGTGCTACTGTTGATGCCCCTTACATACGAGTCGTGTGGTTGTGCTACTGTTGATGCCCCTTACATACGAGTCGTGTGGTTGTGCTACTGTTGGTGTCCCTTACATTCGAGTCGTGTGGTTGTGCTACTGTTGATGCCCCTTACATACGAGTCGTGTGATTGTGCTACTGTTGGTGCCCCTTACATACGAGTCGTGTGGTTGTGCTACTGTTGGTGTCCCTTACATACGAGTCGTGTGGTTGTGCTACTGTTGATGCCCCTTACATACGAGTTGTGTGGTTGTGCTACTGTTGGTGCCCCTTACATACGAGTCGTGTGGTTGTGCTACTGTTGGTGTCCCTTACATACGAGTCGTGTGGTTGTGCTACTGTTGATGCCCCTTACATACGAGTCGTGTGGTTGTGCTACTGTTGGCGCCCCTTACATACGAGTGGTGTGGTAACTGTAACTGTAACTGTTAGTGTAACTGTAACTGTAACTGTAACTGTAACTGTAACGCATGCATTTCTTCAATAAATGTCAAAAGTTGAAAAGTTTAAAACATTAAATTCGATTAAGAAATAATTTTTAAAAGCATTTAGGCCTAACAAAAGGAATTTTTAATTACAAGTGGGGTCGTGAACCACAGTGCTTCAACGGGGCTCTCGACAATATTTATTTTGTAAATTGCTATCAGCTACTGCAGATTTCCCTGCCCCCCCCCCTCCCGAATCTATATGATTAAATTCAAAGAGCTCAGTATTTTTGTTTTTATAAATGAACTCTGCTGTGGGACTATTTATGCACATGTTAAAGGAATAACGCTTTGATAAAATGCCAAAACAAAGTAACAAACGTGGCTTTATGGTCGTGTGTATGCTCATACACTGGTTAAGTACATACTACCTTTATGGCCGTATGCTCATACACTGGTTAAGTACATTCTACCTTTATGGCCGTATGCTCATACACTGGTTAAGTACATACTACCTTTATGGCCGTATGCTCATACACTGGTTAAGTACATACTACCTTTATGGCCGTATGAGTGTTGACTAAAGGGAACATCGGCTCAATGGTTACCATCGCCATTCAACCCTAACCATATCCTTAAGCGGTCTACACTATATTACATTCATTCATCATATTACTTACTCTTTTGATTAACACCAATATTAATTAATGTTAAAACATGCACACACTCTCAGCCACACACACAACACCCTCTCAGACAGACACACACTCTCAGACGGTTCCGTGACAAAACGCGCACAAGACAATCGCGCACACGACAAACGCGCACAGACAATTCCGCAATGACACAAATGCGCATAGGACAAACGCGAACACCGATAGTTGCGCACACGGGACAATGGCGCACATCGACAAAATGCGGACACGACAATCCCGCACAGTGACAAATGCGAACGGCTATATAAGCGCACACCGACAAATGCGCAATTAGCAGGTTGTGCATCGCCAATTTAAAGATGATAATGGATTTTGTTGGTTTTCAGCAAAAATACATCATGTTTAAAGCTAACAATATATTAATGATCATAATAAATTTAATAATAATTGTATGCATATTTTAAAATAATAACTTTTAAATGTATAAGTATAGCAATAAAATGTTCGTTCTAGTAGTACTGCTACGTCATAATTGTTAAGAGATTTCATTTAAAAACATTTTATTGGATATTTAAGTCTTAATCAGCATGTTAAACCATCGTAGTATTATGGAAGCTCGTAAAATGATTATTAAACAAATAACAGTTTATAATACTACTACTTAAGCATATAGTTGAAAATAAGGCGTATGCTTATACTAAAAATAATGGTGCCGTTAACTTATACGGGATGATACCGTGCAACTTAGAAGAAGAAAAAAACTTTTTTAATAAAAGAAAGAGGAATATTATTAGTCTTAAAATAAGAGTTGGCATTGCACTTTTCTAAAGGCAAAGTACGTTTTAAAACATGCATTCATGCTACCGATTTGAAAAATTATTATTAGTGATTAACACGTAGTTTTATTCCGACCCCTCTTTAACCCGCAGATTTATTAGGTACATAATCTTGGTTATTTATAGTGTAGAAGGGAGTCCTAATTGAATGATGAAATTACTGTTGATATTTTATTACACATAACTTTGCAATAAGGATTTAAACTACCATTAGAACAATACGCAAACTTAAAATTAAATGTTATTACTACTCTATATATTATTATAATTTCCAGCAATATTCTTTCAGTAAATTTTTTTTTATATTCCTGTTGCTATTAATATTAAGCTCTAGTGCTTCCTCATTAATTCTGTAATAGTTTAGTATTAGTATAGTAGACTCTAGACAAACACATATGTTTGGGGGGGGGGAATGATTTTTAAGGACTCTTTGCCAATAAGTCAATTAAATGACAATGTGAAGAGTTTGTAGCACTAGATTTAAAATTTAATTTTATATAATTGTTAATTTAATTTATTTGTTATTGAATGCTTCTCAAATGTTCAGATGAAAGGTACTTTTTAACAATAACTCAATATATTTTTTAACAATAACTCAATATATTTTTTAACAATAACTCAATATATTTTTAAGTAACTTGCTTTATGGAAAGTGTGAAAATGAAAGGCAGTATTTTCATTTAACATTGTGACGAAAGTTTACAAATACATGTAGTTTTGATATTTTATTATATCTCCCTAGCCATAATGGCTATAATAATTAAACATTGTGACGAAAGTTTACAAATACAGTAGTTTTGATATTTTATTATATTATCCCTAGCCATAATGGCTATAATAATTACATGTACTACCATACTGAATCATATCTGTCAGTAGTTTAAATGGCCAAAGAAAGTGTATATCTAAGTTAAATTTTTTTTGTCAATCAAAGAGTTATTAAGTAGTGAACCTGTCAAATTGTTGTGTGTAACAAGATTTAATAATAATTTCATATGTGTATGCCTCATGTATACATTTCTTTATTTTTTCTCTTTTAAAAATTCAATTTTTTTAGAAACATTTAACTGTTATGTGTTTTATTTTTAAAAGTTTAAATGTAATTTACATTTTAAAGATAATTCAAGTATTTTTCTTTCTTATCATTACAATTTTGAAACTAATGTACATGTAAATGTAATACTTATAGGATAGTTTGTACATGTTTTATAAGTTTACTCATAGTCTAAGTATTTTAGTATATAAATATATCCTTAGGCTTAATCATACTTATGGCTGTACTAATTGCTACCATACTGAATCATTTTTAATAGATTAAATGGCAGAAGAAAGTTATTTTCAAAAGTAAAATATTAAAATAATAAACATTTAAAAATCATTCAACTAATTTTGTTTCTCTTGATTTCAACTTTGAAACTTATAAATTAGTTTGTATTATCAGTTTACAAATAGTTTTGGTATTTTAGTATGCCTTCCTAGCCATCATGGCCAACTCATAGTTTTGGTATTTTATAATATCTCCCTAGCCATAATGGCTTTTATAATTACTACCATACTGAGTCATATCTCTTAAGTAGATTAAATGGCGCCAAGAAAATGTATTAACAGTGGATAGTATCCCGAATCAGAAAGAGATCTTATTTAAATGTATACAAGCAATTGGAAACACTTTTCCAATGGACTATAGTATAAATAGGATTCACATGGATAATGTGACATCAATGACTGCTAGGCTTTTCTGTTATATCAACAGGAACATAATTGGGCATGAAATCTCAAATTAAATATGGAATCATGTGAGGGCAAGGTGACTCTATGAAAAAACGGGATCACTTTATGCAATGGGATAATAGGCTACTGAGCTATGTGATCCCATTAAAGTATATGTAAATGTATTTAATAGGGGAAAGGGATTTACTTTACGAATGGTATCCCGTTACACAACAGGATTATAATGGGGTATGTAATCTCAAAGAAATGTGGAATCATATTCATATGGGGGGAAAGGGATTTAACCAGTGCTGTAATGTTTTCCATCAATGACAGTATATTTTCTGTTTAATTAGGATATGAATGTTTTAGTATTGAATACAATTACAATGTATTATTAGTATTATATTAGTATTACTATATTTTATGTAAAGCATGGTTTGCCCAGCTTCTGGCTGAGGTACCCGACTACATAATTTCTCAACTTATTATGACTTTTTTTGTCTTTTTATTTTCAATTTTTATTTTTTAATTTAATTAATTAACAAATTGCTAACTAGAGTGCAGTTATATAACAACATTGAGTATAGATGACTTAAAAATATGAAAAGAACAATTTTAATATTACTAATATATATTTTATTTAATTACTTCTAAATTGTAACTTATACTTATAGATAATAAAATACAAAATATTTCATAATGTTCGTTACTGCAAATTAGCAAGCCTCCTCAAATATTTCAACTTGTCATTCTCTTCAGCATAGCCCTGCTCAGAATTAGCGACTAATACATGAAGATCTTGGTATTTTCTTTTTTACACCTCTACATGGCCTGCCTGAGTATTTACCAGTGTCAATCTGTGAATGGACAGATCC
>CALYLW010000851.1:0-160442 GCA_944989445.1 Ampullaceana balthica
TGTAACATACATAACATGTCCCATAAAGATACAGATGCAAGTATTAATGAAAAGGGACAGAAAATTGGGTGGATAGTGATTGTTGTCACACATGATTAGCAATTAAACCATTGAAGCATGCCATTCATTGTTTGTGAGACATGTTGAGCAATTAAGTCACTGAACCATGACTTTCTTCGCTTGAAAAACATGGGGATCATCTAAATCATTGAACCATGAGATTCTTTGCTTGTGAAACATGGGTGTCATTTAAGTCATTTAACCATACCAAGATTTGTTTTTTGGATGTGAAGAATATTAATACTTCAAATGTGACAAATTTTTTCTTTTGTATATTGATGTATATATATCGTTATCATTTTGAGTAATAATAACCTTTGCTACCCTCGAAAGCGAGGTAGTATAGGACTAGACTCGTACGCAGGTACGAAAACCGGGTAGTTCCACAATGTAAATAAAACGATTCCTTATTATGTATTTGGGAATATACACCAGCTATTGTGAACTAATATTTTTTTGGAAGCTAGCATATTACTGGTGAAAATTCTGTATATAGTGCACATTGCAATTGTTTAATATTGTTAAAATAACTATATATTAATGAAATACCTGTGTGTGTAAGAATGGGATATATTATTAGTAGATCATGACACACCAAAACCTCAAGACCTGATGTTTATAAACTCGCGACATTCTTGCTAAGGTCGCTCGTGAGGAGGGGGGGTGTTACGGTCAGATGTTGTGGTGTGGGGATGACTACGCATAAATGGGGCTGTGAACACTTGTCCTCGTGGAACGGGGGCGGGTGAACTCAAGGTACGTGCAAGTTGTAATGAATTGACAGGACCACGGTCAAAGGGAGACATGGTGATTGACCCAGGGGGCCAGTCAAAACCAGTCGGACAAGACGGGGGTATAATAGGGGTCACATTGTGTGTCGCTGGGATTGTTAAGTTGCCAAGTAGCAGACAGGTGAAAGACGTACGATAGAGTGTGGAGTTTGTGAACGTAGTCCAATCCGGTCAAGCTGGGCCGAGGACTCTGGATGGTATGACCATCAACTGTAAACTGCCAATTGTACTGTACCATAAATATGTTCAAAGCTTCTGGATGTCATTAAACTTATGTTGAAAGAAAACAACCCAGCGTTGCTAAGTCTTTTACCCGTCTACGTGGTAAATATCTGTGGCTAAGGGGGAACCTCAACCCCTAGACAACGACTCCGCCACAGTCATGTTATTAGTGAATGTCATGTCATGACAGAATGTCATGTTATGAGTGAATGTCATGTTATGAGTGAATGTCATGTTATGAGTGAATGTCATGTCATGCGTGAATGTCATGTCATGAGTGAATGTCATGTTATTAGTGAATGTCATGTTATGAGTGAATGTCATGTTATGAGTGAATGTCATGTCATGAGTGAATGTCATGTCATGGGTAAATGTCATGTTATGAGTGAATGTCATGTTATGAGTGAATGTCATGTTATGAGTGAATGTCATGTTATGAGTGAATGTCATGTTATGAGTGAATGTCATGTCATGAGTGAATGTCATGTTATGAGTGAATGTCATGTTATGAGTGAATGTCATGTTATGAGTGAATGTCATGTTATGAGTGAATGTCATGTTATGAGTGAATGTCATGTCATGAGTGAATGTCATGTTATGAGTGAATGTCATGTTATGAGTGAATTTCATGTTATGAGTGAATGTCATGTCATGAGTGAATGTCATGTTATGAGTGAATGTCATGTTATGAGTGAATGTCATGTTATGAGTTAATTGTCATGTCATGAGTGAATGTCATGTTATGAGTGAATGTCATGTTATAATGAATGTCATGTTATGAGTGAATGTCATGTCATGAGTGAATGTCATTTTATGAGTGAATGTCATGTTTTGAGTGAATGTCATGTTATGAGTGAATGTCATGTTATGAGTGAATGTCATGTTATGAGTGAATGTCATGCTAAGAGTGAATGTCATGCTAAGAGTGAATGTCATGTTATGAGTGAATGTCATGTTATGAGTGAATGTCATGTTATGAGTGAATGTCATGCTAAGAGTGAATGTCATGTTATGAGTGAATGTCATGTTATGAGTGAATGTCATGTCATGAATGAATGTCATGCTATGAGTGAATGTCATGTCCTGAATTAATGTCATGCTATGAGTGAATGTCATGTTATGAGTGAATGTCATGTTATGAGTGAATGACATGCTAAGAGTGAATGTCATGTCATGAGTGAATGTCATGCTATGAGTGAATCTCATGTTATGAGTGAATGTCATGCTAAGAGTGAATGTCATGTTATGAATGAATGTCATGTCATGAGTAGGCCTGTCAACGGGTACCCGGGTTGCCCGTGAGATTACCCGCCCGGGTACCCGTGAAAATGTGGCTTCAATGTATATAATAACCAAACATTTGGTTTACGATTGTCGATGTTGTTTATCTACCCCCCGCCTCCTCACTCCATTCACCTGTTCATTTTAGCTCATTTTTATTGTGGCTATATTTCTCAAGATCTTTAAAAAGTAAATAGGAAAAATACATTAGACATATACGAAAAAAGACATGTGTGGCCCCCGGCCCCGAAGCTATTGGCATTAGAAGTTCAGTGTCTATTATATTTTAATATAGGCTACCAAGTTTTTGTATGCAAAGTTTAATGAAGATCTATTCATTTACTAAGTAGATAAAGTAGAAACTAATATTTATAAATCATATATAACCAAAAGAGACATTAAGGGCCCCGGGGCCCATTCTGTGCAAGATATAAAGTTCAAAACACCTGTTCATTTCAATTTGTATAATAATTTATACATGTGTCATAATTTGTCAAGATTGTTAATGACTGAATGGTGATTAAAATCTTAAACGTTTAAGAAATGTGTTTTTTTGGGCCCCCAGACCCAAAGGAATGAATTTTAGAAGTTTAGTGCCATATAGTATTTTAATATTGGCTATCAAGTTGTCATATACAAAGTTTGGTTAAGATCCAACAATTTACACAGTAGCTAGCGCTTAAACTAATTTTTATATAGCTTATATGAACAACAAATGAAATTATGGGCCCCCGGTGCCCCATGAGTGTTAAAATTTAGAAAAAAAAAGTTGCCAGTTACCATCCCAGGTGGGTACTCAACAGTCTCCAAAAATTTCATGTCGATCGGATGAATGGTTTAGTCAGCTATAAAGGACATGCACACACACACACAGACATACTTTGATTTATATATAATAGATAGATATAAGAAAAAAAGACATTTAGGGCCCCTGGGCCCATTTGGTGATAGATGTAAATTTCAAAAACCTTTTCATTTAATTAAGTTTCCTCATAGATATATTCCTCAAGATCGTGAAAAATTGAATGGGGGGAAAATACATTAAACATATACGAAGAAAAGACATTGGGGGCCCCCGGCCCCGAAGGAATTGACATTTGAAGTTATGTGCCCTATAGTATTTTAATATGGGCTACCAAGTTTTTGTATTCAAATTTTGGTTTAGATCCATTCATTTACTCAGTAGCTAACGCATAAACTAATTTTTATATATCTTATATAAGCAAAAAAAGACATTAAGGGCCCCGGAGCGCATTCAGTGCAAGATATAAAGTTCAAAACCCCTGTTCATTTCAATTTGTATAATAATGGATACACGTGTCATTATTTGTCAAGATTGTTAATGACTGAATGGTGAATAAAATCTTAAACGTTTAAGAAATGTGAATTTTTGGGCCCCCAGCCCCAAAATAATGACTATTTGCAGTTCAGTGCCCTATAGTATTTTAATATTGGCTATCAAGTTGTCATATACAAAGTTTGGTTAAGATCCAACAATTTACACAGTAGCTAGCGCTTAAACTAATTTTTATATAGCTCATATAAGCAAAAAATGACATTATGGGCCCCCGGTGCCCCATGAGTGTTAAATTTAGAAAACAAAGTTGCCAGTTACCATCCCAGGTAGGTACTTAACAGTCTCCAAAAATTTCATGACGATCGGATGAATGGTTTAGTCAGCTATAAAGGACATGCACACACACACACACACACAGACATACTTTGATTTATATATTATATATATATATATAGATTGCAAACGAAATTTTGAACTTTTAATTACTTGGAAGTAATATACATTTGATTCCGACCAAACGTCTACACATTATTAAAATATATCCGTCGGATTTATCTTTCCATTTCTTGAAATTAGATGAAGTTTCTCTTTCCCCCACCGGTGCCTTAGCCGTTATAAACACACAACGGTACGGCGATTTCACACACTCATGGGAAAAAAAAAGGGGGGGGGGTGTCTACATATTTGTGACGATGTGTGACGTGGGGGAGGAGGGTGTTAAAGAAATGTGACGTCACATCAAAACTCGCAACTTTAAATAAAAGTTCCACTTAATTAAATATTTGATTATGTTACATGGTGTTTTACATGACTTCACACGTGTTACGCTATTAGATGCAGGCGGCCTACACTAAATAAATACTTAAATGACAAAATTGTGATTTTAAACATGTTCTTTTTCAAATAGAAAATATTGCTTTTATGGGGGGGGAGGGGGGGGTTGCGCAAAGCTTTGTGACGTCATATTGGAGGGGGTGGTCTAAGTTTTTGTGACAAGGCGTGACGAGGGGGGAGTAAATAATCTACCAAAATCGCGTGACGTCATTTATGGACGGCCGGGGCCGTCCTTAAATGACGTTAGCACCTAGAGGGGGGAGGTGTCGACCATTTGTGATGAAGGGGAGGGGTAGTTTAAGAAATGTCACGTCACATCAAAACGCGTAGCTTAAAATAAAAGTTGTACTTAAATATGTGTTTGTTTACAATTTATTCAATGACGTTTTACATGGGCTTCGCGCCTGTTACGATATTAAAGTGGCGTGTTACGATATTAAAGTGGCGTGTTACGATATTAAAGTGGCGTGTTACGATATTAAAGTGGCGTGTTACGATATTAAAGTGGCGTGTTACGATATTAAAGTGGCGTGTTACGATATTAAAGTGGCGTGTTACGATATTAAAGTGGCGTGTTACGATATTAAAGTGGCGTGTTACGATATTAAAGTGGCGTGTTACGATATTAAAGTGGCGTGTTACGATATTAAAGTGGCGTGTTACGATATTAAAGTGGCGTGTTACGATATTAAAGTGGCGTGTTACGATATTAAAGTGCAGCCTTACACTAAATAAATACTTAAACTTAATTGACAAAAAAGTGATTTGAAACATGCTAATTTTCAAATTAAAAAATGTTTTTTGGGGGGAAGGGAGGGCATTTTTGTGACGTAATATTGGAAAAGACGGGGGGGGGGAGGGATGGTCTAATGTATAGTGACGACGCGTGACGTTGGGGAGGGGGGATGCAAAATCGGCCATAATCGCGGGGCGTCATTAACTGACGGCTCGAAAGCTTTGATCACCAAACCCCCACCCCCCCGCATTTTCATATATTTTAGTGCGCATTTTGATGTGACGTCACATTTCTTAAACAACCCCCCCCCACTCGTCACAAGTGCGTAACCCCCTCCCCCGCCCACTTTTTAGGCGTGTGACGTCATTTATGGACGGCTTAAAGAGTAAAACCAATATCTTTTGACTCCGGCTTAAAATTTATTTTTTTCAAAATTGGTGGGGGGAGGGGTGAGCGAATTTGTACGTACGCATAGGGGGGGGTCCCGAAAATGTACGGGATGCAACGGGGGGGGGGAGAGGGTACAAAAATACGAATTTTGTGCGTACGTAATGTAAGGATGGCCCCTAGGGGATCAGATGTATGATCTATCAGCTCTGCCAATAATTCTAGAAGTAATCTTAGGGTTGACTCAATCAGCGCTTGAATCCTAAATAAGACTCGATCAGGGCTCAATCTTAGGGTTGACTCAATCAGCGCTTCAATCCTAAATAAGACTCGATCAGGGCTTCAATCTTAGGGTTGACTCAATCAGCGCTTCAATCCTAAATAAGACTCGATCAGGGATTCAATCTTAGGGTTGACTCAATCAGCGCTTCAATCCTAAATAAGACTCGATCAGGGCTTCAATCTTAGGGTTGACTCAATCAGCGCTTCAATCCTAAATAAGACTCGATCAGGGCTTCAATCTTAGGGTTGACTCAATCAGCGCTTCAATCCTAAATAAGACTCGATCAGGGCTTCAATCTTAGGGTTGACTCAATCAGCGCTTCAATCCTAAATAAGACTCGATCAGGGATTCAATCTTAGGGTTGACTCAGCAGTGCTTCAATTTCAATCATAGAATGGATTCAATCAGATCCGATAAATTTACTTTCACATTGGACACTTAAATGAATGTACAAGAATTATTTTTTAATTTTCACTCCGGGTTTATGCCTAACAATTTTATATCCTAAAAAGAGTTCACGTTATTTGTGTATCATGAGCATGTGTGATAACTTACACACCCACAGAGAGAGAGAGAGAGAGAGAGAGAGAGAGAGAGAGAGAGAGAGAGAGAGAGAAAGAGAAAGAGAGTGAAGGAGAGATAGAGAGAGTGAAAGTTAGAGAGTTGCAAATACAGAGTATGAGTGGAGCACTCTTGGATTCAATAATATTTAATTCCTCTGTTTACCTCGCTCTTTAATGCCCGCGGATTGTTTCATTTCTTGAAGGCCCGAAAGAGATAGTGCGTCTATAATTCCATCTGTTTGAGGTGCAGTCTTGTTGACCATTAAACATGATGGCGTCATCAAGTCGAGTGTACAGATAAAAGCTAAATATTTGACTGTTAGAGAGAATGTTGTGCTACCACTTGTCTGATCTCCAAACAGTGCAAGTTTTATGTAACCGCCTCTGTTCCTCCTTTTCGATGTCTTTCATATACAGCCATAAAATACAGCGCGATTTAGGAACAAACATATTTTGTAAATATTTTTTTAGGAGTTTAGAAAGAAGGAAGACTACTTTAAGAAATGAAACAGGAAATAAAATTTCGTGCTACTAACTCAATGGTGAATGCATGGCCATACAAATAATAATTTGAAAACTCATGTCGCGCTACATCAGTTAGCAACTGGGCTCACCGCACCTTACATAAATAGATGTAAAAAAAAATGATTTTTTAAAAAACACGTTTTTATAAGCGGACTAAAAAGAAGAAAATAATTATTTTTTTCATTGAATTGTGAAGGAAAAATTTTCTGGATTGATAAAAATGTCAAACTTATATGCTCAAGTACTATGATGTAATATGACTAAAAACGTGGGGCGGGCGCTTCTCAGGCTTAACTAATTCAATTCACTCATTTTCTTATTCGTCATTTGTAAACCCTAATCATTTTAGCCAAACGCCTAAAAAGCACCCGCCCACGTTTTTAGTAATATTACATCATAGTACTTGAGCATATAAGTTTGAAATTTTTATCAATCCAGAAAAAGATTTTTCCTTCACAATTCTGTTTAAAAAAAATTATTTTCTTCTTTTTAGTCCGCTTATAAAAACGTGGTTTTAAAAAAAATAATATTTTTTACTTCTATTTATTTAATTCTTTTTAGTCTAAGTGTATGATATGGTGAGTTTTGAAATATTGATTATGTTCAAATATAAAACGCATTGCCCGACAAACATTTACAGACTGGAAATGACTGATCTCCCCTTGATGTTAAACATGGTTGATGTGGTCGGGGTTGGTGTGAACTCGGCACGTGAATGTAATATAAACATGAGCAGACGGATAATACATATGCTTATATATAGATAAACTAAAAAGTTCAATAATTTAATAACAGTACAATCGATCGATCCGAAATTTTGATACAATGCATTGTCATCCAAGATCTATATGTGGTAAAATTGTGAGATCTCTAGGACCATCAGAAGTGGTTTAATTTTGCGTTGGCAGATTTGAAAAATTGTGGACAGACAAACAGGAACGAAAGTGAGTTAATAAAAACGTGGTAATAAAAACAGTAACACTTATGTTTATACATGAATTAAATTAAAACATTCATATCCTAATGAAACAAACTTATGAAAAAGCTATCTTTATATAGAAAAATATAAATGCCATACTGAAAATTATTGAAATGTTTTTAATTTTATTTGTGATGAAAATAAGAGAAGTTATTTGTTGATGGAGTCGTTGACTTCTTCGATTTGAGCACGTCATGATGATACACGTTATTGATACGTGATGATACACGTTATTGATGCGTAATGATACACGTTATTGATACGTGATGATACACGTTATTGATACGTGATGATACACGTTATTGATACGTGATGATACACGTTATTAATACGTGTTGATAAACGTTATTGATACGTGATAGTTGGAGATGATACACGTTATTGATACGTGATGATACACGTTATTGATACGTGATGATACACGTTATTGATACGTGATGATACACGTTATTGATACGTGATGATACACGTTATTGATACGTGATGATACACGTTATTGATACGTGATGATACACGTTATTGATACGTGATAGTTGGAGATGATACACGTTATTGATACGTGATGATACACGTTATTGATACGTGATGATACACGTTATTGATACGTGATGATACACGTTATTGATACGTGATAGTTGGAGATGATACACGTTACTGATACGTGATGATACACGTTATTGATACGTGATAGTTGGAGATGATACACGTTATTGATACGTGATGATACACGATATTGATACGTGATGATACACGTTATTGATACGTGATGATACACGTTATTGATACGTGATGATACACGTTATTGATACGTGATGATACACGTTATTGATACGTGATGATACACGTTATTGATACGTGATAGTTGGAGATGATACACGTTATTGATACGTGATGATACACGTTATTGATACGTGATGATACACGTTATTGATACGTGATGATACACGTTATTGATACGTGATAGTTGGAGATGATACACGTTATTGATACGTGATGATACACGTTATTGATACGTGATAGTTGGAGATGATACACGTTATTGATACGTGATGATACACGTTATTGATACGTGATGATACACGTTATTGATACGTGATGATACACGTTATTGATACGTGATAGTTGGAGATGATACACGTTATTGAAACGTGATAGTTGGAGATATTTATTGAAGTCCGTCAAGGAACAGTTACATAGGTGCATGTGCGAGTGTGCGTTTTTCTTTGCTTTCACGCAACTGTGAATTTGTGCTTGTTTTCATCTTATTTGATGAACAATGTTACGCCCGAAAGTGAAATTGACTTACTATAATTATCTATCAATATATAACTCGCCAGAAACTAGAGCAAGCAAGAAGACGCAGTCTATTTATAATATAATTGTTGTAGTGTGCACTACCGCACTGGACCTATCCTTGGTCTGCAAGCGTGTCAAAAGCTGAATCTAATTAAAATTGTCGGCGTAATATGCAAGAATAATTAGTGGTCCCAACAGCAGAAGAAATATTACGTCACATCAGACAAAATCAACAGAGGTACACACTCTCAGCGTGTAAGCAACGCAACGATTCAGAAAAAAAATCAAATGGCTCGTGGCAGCCAGCAGTCGTCGTGTCAGCAGCAACGACGCCAAAGTCATACATTGTAAGACTAACGATGGTATGACATACCGACGAAACAACAACATGAAGAGACAGGCATTACGTGGAAAGGAGAGGTGTGACAGATATTTTTAGAGTATGACACACAAGAAATAGAGCATGAAGAACACGCTCCCAGCGTTGGTAGAAATGGGTCATCAGCAACAGTTGCAACTCACCCTTGCGAAGTCAACAGCAGCAACAGCAACAAAAACAAGATACGGGAGATAGGTGAAGCCACCAAAGAGATAACCAGACAAAGAGACATAAAGGTATGATGTTCTTTTAAAGACATCTAGAGATTCGGTGTTAAAATTCAGGTACTGAATTGTTCGGTGTTTTTAATTGCATTATTCTCTTATTGATAATCTGGGTCATTCGTTTTGTTAGAAAGGAGATGAGAGAGAAGTGTTGTGTTGTTGTATTCACATTGTATGAGCGTGCGAGTTGACAAGTATGAAACACGTGGTTTGTGATGTGAACTGTAAGCGTACATGGTCGTGGACTGGGATAATGGCTGACTATATATAGACGGTTCAAGAGGTAACCGGGGTTGATTGTATAGTTAATTAAAGAGAGTTTTTAACCAGACCACAGTGTGTTAAAGTCTTTTTACTTGACCTGCAAGTGCTATTACACTATGCATAAGGAAAGAAAGTGAAGAAAGAAGAAGAAGCGTGTTTGATTGTTGTTAAATTAAAACTGTTCTGCTATATTCCCCACTTAGTTTGTTTAGTATTTACCTGTTGAAATTAAAGCCACCACTCGTTTTCCTGTAGAACATCTATCTATACATATAATTCGCCAGGAAGTAGAGCAAGCAAGACGCCAGCAGGCAAGCAAGACATTCGATGGTCTCGAGACATGCGCACTTCAGTTGATTGAACCACGTTCACTCGCGTTGTTCTGATATTTTCTTGCTGCAGTTTGAGTCAGTTCTTTACCAACTTTCTTTGCATTATCTATGAGCAATTCTGCAGAGTAAGCTACGCCACGGGTCAGATCAAGTTATGTAATATTTAATTGGCTCGTTAAAATGGCACGTAACATTAAAATAAGGATAAAACTTAGTAACTGACTGTAAAATAATAAATTTAACAACTTCAAATAAAAACCAAGTAAGGGCAGGATACCCGTGATTTTAATTAAGTAATAAACCTTAATAACACTTACATTAATAAAAATCAAGTAATAATAATGACAGTAAATAAATATAAGAGCTGATCACACGCGATAGGTGATTGCGATTATAAAAATGCCAGGTAACAAATTATAATCAATGATAGTGACAATGGCAATAGTATGCAAACGGGCTTTATCTCTCTTTCTCTCTTTCCATCTCTTTCTCTCTCTCTTTTTCTCTCTCTAACTCTCTCTCTCTCTCTCTTTCACTCTCTCTCTATCTGTCTCTCTCTTTCATTCTCTCTCTCTCTCTCTAACTCTCTTCCTCTCTTTCCTCCGCCCCCTTGTGTTCTCTTCTCCCGCGTTCTGTGTTATTCGCATTAGCATCATTATGTTACCGCATAATTTATACCAACATACCAGGAACTTTCTAGGTTGTAAGGACAACAAGAACAAAAACATTTCTGATTCTCGTAATTAATGGATCAAAAGATGCCCCCAGAACGTTCAATTAAATACATGTAAGATGACCTCCTATAGTTGGAGCTAAGCGCATCCAGGTCAGAGGTGTACCTTGACCCGTCGAGATTGACTGCACAGTGATCAGGGATGGGGAAAAGTCGTAAATTTACGCGGGGTGGCCCCTCTGTGGATCACGGCAAGCGGGGGTATGGGGGTGGCCCCTCTGTGCATCACGGCAAGCGGGGGAGGGGGTGGCCCCTCTGTGGATCATGGCAAGCGGGGGGAGGGGGTGGCCCCTCTGTGGATCACGGCAAGCGTTGGGAGGGGGTGGCCCCTCTGTGGATCACGGCAAGTGGTGGATGGGGGTGGCCCCTCTGTGGATCACGGCAAGTGGGGGGATGGGGGTGGCCCCTCTGTGGATCACGGCAAGTGGGGGGATGGGGGTGGCCCCTCTGTGGATCACGGCAAGCGGGGGGGGGATGGGGATGGCCCCTCTGTGGATCACGGCAAGCGGGGGGATGGGGTTGCTACCTACCAAACAACACGTCACTTAAGTATAGCTAAAGAACAGAACCATCACAATCACTTGATGTTTACATTCTAGAAGTGATGTGAATAAAATGTAAGACAATGACTTAGTATAATAGTAACAGAGCAATAATCCTTCCCGGCCATTGTCATATTGATGTTTGTCTGTTTTCCCAGAAAGAACACTACTTTAAACACCAATTGACTTGTTCAGTACATGATAAATTAAAAAAAAATTGAAACATTTAACGTAATGTTACAGTGGTTCCAGAACATTTTCATTAATATAGGTCTCTTTTTTAAAAAGAAGTGTAGCCATTTAAGACTACTCTATGCCTTACACGGGTTGGTCGAGCGGCAGCGCGCTCGGCTGTCATACCGAGCGTCACGGGATCGAATCTCGGAGAAGGCAGGGTCTTGTTCCCTGAGTCCACACAGTTCTGAATGGGTACCTGACTTCATTTGGGGTAGTAATGGCGGCTAACCTTTGGGCCATACAATCCCCTCATATGCCGTGGCTATAGAAACTTGTGAACGCTGCTTCACTTGCCCCATAGGCCAGCATGGTCTGAAAAAAAGGAATTTACATTTTTTTATGTCTCACAAGTCAAAGTTGTCGAAACTTTGTCTGCAGTTACCACTGAGTCCATTACAGGTGCGACTGAGGGGGGAACAAGAGGTTTACAGGTAGAGAACCGTTTCAAAGGTTCTGCTCCAAATGTCAATGAATTAATGTTAATCTCGGATATTACATCACCTTTACTTGCTGTGGTCAACCTGATATTAAAAAGAGTCAATTGTTAAGTGCACATCATTTAAAGAAATTCATTTCGTGCCTTGACAATTGTAAAGAGAAAATTTGACACTGAAAACCGAGGCTTTCAAGTCTGCTGGGTGGCGAAATGTTTCACTGATATGTGAGAGTTTCAGGGGCACTACTGGGTGAAAGTATGCGACGTCATGAGTTCAGACACAAAGCAGATGCTTGCAAATATACGTCTTATGAGAGTGCGATGGCTAAAAGTGTTTAGTTGGATGGCCAGTGAAAATGAACGATTGTTGTATTCTCCCTGGCTGTCGGTGGAAGTAATGCCCCAGCTGACACTGCACAGCTTTAGTTTTCATGAAAAAGAAGAAATAATTGACATTGTTATACATAAGTTATATATGTTATTTATGTTTGAATGTCTGTTTGAACACAATTAATTGTAATGTATATATGCATATATATTAAAGTATATTGTAATCTATAAGTTGTATAATATTTCTTATTTCGTATGAGATGTCCCTTGTGTTATACTTAATGATGTCATCTTTTGGGTGGAGAGTATCGGTGTATTTTGTGTGTGTGTGTGTGTGTGTGTGTGTGTGTGTGTGTGTGTGTGTGTGTGTGTGTGTGTGTGTGTGTGTGTGTGTGTGTGTGTGTGTGTGAAGGGGAATCCCGTAGGCCCTAGACCAGGGGTTCCCAACCTCTTTGTACTCTAGAGCACATTCTAAAATATCTGTAGGGTGGCGGGCACCACCTATTTTTAATCGACAAACTCCTTCAATAAATTCTCATTGTCCCATAATTTATACTCTTATATTCATAATCTATTAATAAATAATAAACAAATCCAATTTAGCTTTAAATGACTTTACAGATCTTATCATTTCAGCTATGTTTTTATCTTTCCCCGGCAACTACAAATTTAAAGAATTCAATTTTCCCATGATCTCTGTGAGAAATCCCAAATCAATCAGCCAGCGAGAGTCAGCCAGTGAGAGTCAGCCAGTGAGAGTCAGCTAGTGAGAGTCAGCTAGTTCATCATAATTTACCCTTTTATTGTTTATAAATGTTTTTATTTCTTCACATAAACTCATAAATCTTGTAAGAACATTTCCTTTACTGAGCCAGCGTACTTCAGTGTGTAGAAAAAGATCATTTTCTTTATCTTCAGTTTCTTCAAACAGGGCATTGAAAAGTTGAAGTTGCAAAGGAGCTGCTCGAATAGAATTGATTATTTTTGTAACTATTTTCATAACGTGTTCAAATGGCAATATTTTACAACACAGAGCTTACTGGTGGATAATACAGTGGTAGGACATAAAGTTTGAAAAGTATTCATCCTTCTTGCAGAGAGCAATAAATCCTATGTTTTTACCTACCATTGCTGGTGCCCCATCGGTGGTTATCGCAGACACCTTGTGCAAAGCCATATTTATTGACTTGGTGTATGTTCTGAATGTATTATAAATATCCTCATCCATTGTCTGTCCTTTCATAGGTAATATTTGCAACATATCCTCTTTTACTGTGAAATTACTAAATACCCTTCTCACCATAACTGGCAACTGTGCAGTGTCTGATATATCTGTTTACTCGCAAATTGTAGCGAGAACCAGTCACATATTTCCAAGTCAGTCTTTAAATGAGTTTGTATGTCTGTTGAAATTGCATGTTTTCTTCTTGTGGCGGTGTTATTTGACAACTGTAAGTCTTGTATTGCTGAGACAATCTCACGTTTCTTAGAAAATACATCAAACAAACATTCGGCACCAGTCAAAAATAGTTCCTGAACCAACTCACTATCAATGAAAGGTTTCTTCTTTTGTGCGAGCATGTGAGAAATTTTGAAAAAAGCAATGGCGGCATTTTTAGAATTTTCCACATGTCTAGTGAAAACAGTCTGTTGTGCAGTTAGACTTGATTTTAGTTGACATATTTTTTCGTTCTTACTTCAGATTTAAGTGGATAATTGACATCAAAAGTGACATGAATTGTCTGAAAGTGTTGTTCAACATTATGTTTTTATGGCATTGCAATAATACTACTACACAACAAACAATAGCAGTTATGCTTCAAATTAACGAAATACAACATGATTCCTCCCGGTCAGTGTTAAAATTATAGGTTCGCTGTCTTTTACTCTGTCCACTCATTTTAGGGCTAAGACAATAAATAAATAAATAAATAGTAATTGAACTACAATATAATATCAATGTTATAGTGCAAGTCTGTTCTACATTATATGCATAAATGTATTATAACAAGGACTATACTTCTCTATACCTATCACCACAACCATAATAAATTATCGCTTATTGATATAATAGATTACGCAACTCGCTTTTAGCCCGTTAAAAATTTTCTGAAGGAATATCAAACTCCTAATTCGTGTTTCGTCAGACGAAGATGTCTCCTAGCTAACTGTCGCGACCCGCAATCGCAATAACAATTATACAACGCGGTTCCAGGTGGGGAATGCTATTTGCACATCACTCCTGGTACACGCTGAAAACTTGAAGTGAGTCGATGATCACCGAAGCAATCAGAGTCATGTGCCATCTGTTTTAGCGCCTTCGGAGCTCATCGGCTGAGTTCGTGGCGTCCGTTCACTTCGGGTTTTCTGCGTGTACAAGGAGTGATGTGCAAATAGCAATCCCCGTTCCAGGTTAGCGTGAAGAGTGCAGTCTGGCTCGCCGCTAGACAAGTTTTGACAAGTACTGTCAGCAAATGAACCATTCATATATACAATATTGCAAACACACGAACGTATTTAATGAACCTATGCACTCAAAAATTAAAACTCTAACAAATAAATTAAAATAATTCACATTTTTAATTAATGTTTATTAAAAAAAGTATGTCTCTGTCGAATAGTGGCTGGCACAAGCGAATCGTTCCGCGGGCGCTATGGTGCCCGAGGGCACGGGGTTGGGAACCCATGCCCTAGATGTTTAATAGAAGAATTCACACGCAATCTCTTTAGTTCCAAATAGATCAAGGATTTTCATATCTCATATGTTCCATGGCATTGGTATAAACATGGGGAAGCACTCTTGTGTTAAAGCTCTCTTATTATTGCGATGAGTCTATCTCTGCATTGCAATTACTTTAAATGAAACTGAACTCAATGCTATAACAACACAAACTTAACTCAAAGCTATAACAACATAAACTTAACTCAAAGCTATAACAACATAAACTTAACTCAAAGCTATAACAACATAAACTTAACTCAAAGCTATAACAACATAAACTTAACTCAAAGCTATAACAACATAAACTTAACTCAAAGCTATAACAACACAAACTTAACTCAAAGCTATAACAACATAAACTTAACTCAAAGCTATAACAACATAAACTTAACTCAAAGCTATAACAACATAAACTTAACTCAAAGCTATAACAACATAAACTTAACTCAAAGCTATAACAACATAAACTTAACTCAAAGCTATAACAACATAAACTTAACTCAAAGCTATAACAACACAAACTTAACTCAAAGCTATAACAACATAAACTTAACTCAATGCTATAACAACACAAACTTAACTCAAAGCTATTACAACACAAACTTAACTCAATGCTATAACAACATAAACTTAACTCAAAGCTATTACAACATAAACTTAACTCAATGCTATAACAACATAAACTTAACTCAAAGCTATAACAACACAAACTTAACTCAATGCTATAACAACACAAACTTAACTCAAAGCTATAACAACATAAACTTAACTCAAAGCCATAACAACATAAACTTAACTCAATGCTATAACAACATAAACTTAACTCAAAGCCATAACAACATAAACTTAACTCAATGCTATAACAACACAAACTTAACTCAATGCTATTACAACATAAACTTAACTCAATGCTATAACAACATATAGGAAAAGAAAGTTTTGACAGAGTTTTACAACGTTTAACCAGCATTAACCTTCACTAACACAAACTCAGCAACGGCAAATCGACGAAATAAGGGGACCATAGATAACATGTTTAAGGTAGGAGGTCAAGGAGGTCTGTCCTGATGATTTGATATTATATCAAACCATCATGTTACACCAATTGTTAGGTGGTCAATTCCTCAGTATGAACGGGGAACCAGCACTGTAACACAAACAACATGTTATAAGAACCAGCCTCAGTCTGATATTACAGGAGATAGACTCAAGTTCAATAGACGAGTTCAACTAAATGCTACATTACATCACATCTACAGAGGCGTAACAACGACTTGGCATCGGGGCAGTTGCAAAGTGCGCCGAGGGCTAATCCTTCAAAAATCAATTTATTCCATATAATTTAGTATTTTCCCAATTTCTCAAGGGCGCCAAAAATGAATAAGCAAAGGGCTCGGAAACCCCAGTTACTCTTCTGCACACCTACACCAGACAAACCTGGAGGTCAAATACTCAAAATGACATCACACTAGACATAGACAACGCCAACCAATTACAACACACCATGTTTGGACAAAGTAACTATTTTAAGGACCTCACACACAACCTACACAAGGAACGAACATTTCCTTCACACTAAGCATATGGCCACCATTTTTCATGCTACCTCCCTTTATCTCTTCCTACGTTTTCCTCCCAATCAAATAACTTCATCAACTCAATCATTCGTATTCCTTCATCCCACCCCTACACAAAACACTGTTTCTTACTCCTGCTAACACCTCCCCCACCCCATCCTACTTATCACCAACTTCCTCGAAGTTTCTTCACTTCACGGGAAACATTTGCGGTCATGTATTATCTTTAGGTTACTGTGGGATGTCAGTAAGTTACCGTAGCCACCAACGTGAAGGTAGCCACACTAGAGAGGTAGCCACCCACGTCAAGGCAGCCACACTAGAAAGATAGCCACCCACGTCAAGGTAGCCACACTAGAATAATTGCCACACAAGCCTTGGTAACCACAGAAACTGTGGTAGCCACACAATGCGTGGTATCCATACAATCCTTAGTAGCCACACAAGCCTTGGCAACCACACAAACCGTGGTAACCACACAAGGCGTGGCAACCACACAACCGTTGGTAGCCACACAAACCGTGATAGCCATACAAGGCCTGGTATCCATACAACCCTTGGTAGCCACACAAGGCGTGGTATCAACACAAACCGTGGTAGCCACACAAGCGTTGGTAACCACACAACCCTTGGTAGCCACACAAACCGTGGTAGCCACAAAAGGCGTGGTATGCATACAACCCTTGGTAGCCACACAAGCCGTGTTAGCAACACAAGTCGTGGTAGCCACACGAACCTTGATAATCACACAAGACGATTTTTCCACACAACTCTTAGTAGCCACACAAGTCATGGTAGCCACACAAACCGTGATAGCCACACAAGTCGGGGTAGCCATTCAGGCCGTGGTACTCACACAAGCAGTGGTAGTCTCACAAGCCATGGTAGCCACACAGTCCGTGGTAGCCAAACAAACCTTGGTAACCATACAAGCCATGGTAACCACACAAGCCGTGGTACCCACACAAGTCATGGTAGCCACACAAGCCGTGGTAGCCACACAAACCTTGGTAACCACACAAGTCATGGTAGCCACACAAGCCGTGGTACCTACACAAGTCGTGGTAGCCACACGAACCTTGGTAACCAAACAAGCCGTGGTAGCAACATAAGTCGTGGTAGCCACACGAACCTTGTATCCATACAACCCTAAGTAGCCATACAAGCCTTGGTAACCACACCAGGCGTGGTTTCCACCCAACCCTTAGTAGCCACACAAGTCATGGTAGCCACACAAGCCGTGTTAGCCACACAAGTCGTGGTAGCCACACGAACCTTGGTAACCCCACAAGCCGTGGTAGCCACACAAGTCGTGGTAGCAACCCGAACCTTGGTCACCACACAAGATATGGTAGCCATACAAGCCATGGTAGCCACACAGCCTTGGTAGCCACACAAGTCATGGTAACCACATAAGCCGTGTTAGCCACACAAGCCGTGGTAGACACACAAACCTTTGTAACCAAACGAATCGTTGTAGGCTCACTATAAGGTTCACTATCTATACAACCCTCGGTAGCAACTCAAGCCTTGGTAACCACACAAACAATGGTATCCACACAAGCCGTGGTAGCCATTCAAACCTTGGTAGCCACACAAGGCGTGGTAGCCATTCAAACCTTGGTAGCCCACACAAGGCGTGGTAGCCATTCAAACCTTGGTAGCCACACAAGCCGTGGTAGCTAAACAAGTCGTGGTAGCCACAGGCATCTTGGTAACCACACAAGGCGTGGTTTTCACACAACCCTTAGTAGCCACACAAGTCATGGTAGCCACACAAGCCGTGTTAGCCACACAAGTCGTGGTAGCCACACAAGTCAAAGTGGGTATTCACACAAGTCGTGGTAGCCACACAAGTCATGGTAGCCACACAAGCCATGTTAGCCACACAAGTCGTGGCAGCCACACAAACCGTGGTAGAAACACAAGTCGTGTTATCCACACAATCCTTGGTAGCCACACAAGTCATGGTAGCCACACAAGGCGTGGTTGCCACACAAGGCATGGTAGCCATTCAAACCTTGGTAGCCACACAAGTCGTGGTAGCCACACAAACCATGGTAGCCACACAAGTCGTGTTATCCACACAATCCTTGGTAGCCACACAAGCCGTGGTATCCACACAAGTCGTGGTATCCACACAACCATTGGTAGCCACACAAGCCGTGTTAGCCATACAAGCCGTGTTAGCAACACAAGTCATGGTAGCCACACAAGTCGTGGTATCCACACAACCATTGGTAGCCACACAAGTCATGGTAGCCATAGAAGCCGTGGTAGCCACACAAGTCATGGTAGCCACACAAGATGTGGTAGCCACACAAGCCGTGTTAGCCACACAGACCTTGGTAACCACACAAGCCATTGTAGCTACACAAAGCTTGGTAACCGGAGAAGTCGTTGTAGGCTCACTATAAGGGCATAATGTGAAACCAGGAGTCAATAAGGCGCACGGATGATGTTGCATCCCGTGAAGAAAATCTACCTGTAGCTACCTGGGCCACAAGTTGAAGGTAACGACTCATATCACCTTTAGCTCTACCTGCTTTCAGTGCTCAAGATCTGCTCTCAAATTTTCTCACTTTCTTCCGTCTTTCACGATCTTACACGAGGATGAGGGGTGGGCAAGGGCAGTACTCGTGAGGTATTTCGTTTTACCAGGTTTTCAAAGGAAAAAAAAACAAGTAAAGGAAAAGAAAGAACAAGTTCTTGTGTTTTTGTATGTGTGTGTGTGTTTGTGTGTGTATGAATAAGAGAGAGAAGTCAGATAGAGAGAATGAGAGTGACAGAATGAGAGAGTTAACGAGAAACAAAATAAATACATTTTTTTTACCTAAGGCAAGTGTTACAAACTGAATGATGTTGTTTTGAGGTAAGCTAAGGTTCACATTTTGGCCACCAGCTGTGGTAACCGTGATTATGTTCTGTGGTAACTGTGATTATGTTCTGTGGTAGCCGTGATTATGTTCTGTGTTAGCCATGATTATGTTCTGTGTTAGCCATGATTATGTTCTGTGGTAGCTGTGATTATGTTCTGTGTTAGCCATGATTATGTTCTGTGTTAGCCATGATTATTTTCTGTGTTAGCCATGATTATGTTCTGTGGTAGCCATGATTATGTTCTGTGGTAGCCATGATTATGTTCTGTGGTAGCCATGATTATGTTCTGTGGTAGCCATAATTATGTTCTGTGGTAGCTGTGATTATGTTCTGTGTAGCCGTGATTATGTTCTGTGGTAGCTGTGATTATTTTCTGTGGTAGCCGTGATTATGTTCTGTGGTAGCCGTGATTATGTTCTGTGGTAGCCGTGGTTGTGCCATGTGGTAGCCGTGGTTGTGCCATGTGGTAGCCGTTGTTGTGCCATGTGGTAGCCGTGGTTGTGCCATGTGGTAGCCGTGAGCGGACCACTCTCGGGTAATACGTTATGAAATGCTTGTTGACATAGATTGTACTGTAGGGTTATTACGATTAAAGTCTTATATTGCGCTTTCTGATGTGTAGTTTAAAAATCAGATTTTATGAAGCTATGACCTCTATATATTGGTTCCAGAATTGTTCAATATCTTCTCTTGGAACTCGATATGCGGTATACACTACTTACGATGTCATTTTTTAAAAGTCATATTCATTTACCGCCTGATAATCTGAATTCTACTCCGTCGTTTTCGTTCCCACATATATCATATATTCGTATCTAAATAAAGATCACATTTTGAATACATCCATAGAAAAGTATTTTGTTAAGTTCTTTCCTACTCATCTTTGTATCCTTCTATCGCCGATCTCCAACAAACCCTAACACAAACCATAAAACTAACCCTAACACTAAACACCTAACCCTAACCCTAACCCGTAACACTAACGCCTTACCCTAACCCTTAACCCTAACCCTAACATTAACCATAAAACTAACACTATCCCTTACCCCTAACGCTAACCCGAAACTTTTGCTGCATCACACGATTAGTTCATTTCTAACTTTTCAAGGTTTCATATGCCGCATCATGTCTACCTAGAGCGTATAACTTGGAACACCGGCTCCTTTTGTAACGAGTTATTTCATAACACTATTCCAAATGGAAATGGAACACCTAACCACTATGCCGGATTAAAGTTGAACGGGCTAAAGCCAGGGGCTCCCGATGATTTAGGGGCCCCCAAATTTAGTATATTTTATAATAAATGTTGACAAATTTTTGCATGAATCCCTAAAAATATGATAAATTAAATAAATTAATAAAATCTTATGTAATAATTTGATCGCTATTCGGACCCGATAGTAAATACTTTTTATATGTTTTAAATTTAACTTTCTCATCAAGTTCTGGTGGTCTTGTGGCATCGCACAGGCTTGTATCGCAAGCGGTGTCGGGTTCGAATCCCCGTGGGGGTATAATATTTTTAATTTGTCTTTTTTTTAAAAACTATATTTTTACAATATTTTTACACACAATTCTAAGATACCGGCGAACAGTTATTTCTTTGTGTTCGGTTTTTTTATGAATCCGATCCCGTAGTACAGAACAATTATGAGAAAGGAACCAATGGACTATTTAGTTACAAGTTACAGTTATAGTCTTATATTATTAGCTGTCAGCAATGCTATTATTTAAAGGGACGCTGCCTGGATAGGGCCCCAGTTCGAATTGCAGCCAGGGGCCCCGTGCACTCTTAATCCTCCCCTGCCTAACCATGTGTATCTAACAAAAATGTCTTCATATTTCATCACAAACAGAAGCAGACTTAACAGTATGCGGCACCATGGGCGAGTTTCAGATCGTATGGGCCACTTAGGTAAGGGGCCCGGGGGCGGCTGCCCTATTCCCCACCCCATATGGCCGCCCCTGCTGGAATAGAACATAACATCAAGCTTCCAGAAAACAGCTTTCCTCCGTAAACTAATTTTTGGGGTAAATGATAATAAATTAAAAAATTCTCTGCCTCTTGATTTACAATTTATTTAAAACGACTTTGAAAACATAAATGAAAGCAGTGAGCTAATGTTGTGTCCTTGGAGTTGAACAAAGAAAGAGGATGGGGGTGAAGGTCAAGGTGAAAGTAAATGAGGTTTAAACAGCGGAAATGAGAACGGAAACATCTTCTCTGTTGAGTTTCGTAGGCAGCTAGCTCAGTTACCTGACTCAGTTTTAATGATTGTGGACCGTTACTTAGCACGGCAAGCTCAGATTCAATTCAACGTTTTATGAGACGTTGCTGGTTACTTTAGCTGACTATAAAACTACTAGACGCCCCGCGACGTAGCATACGCCGCAGACTTGCTCGTGGAGAGTTCAAAGAAAGTAGAGAAAGAACGGACACAAACTACAGCACGAAGAAATCAAAACAACGCGAGTGAACGTCGGTTGGGGGGTGGGGGGTGGGTGGGACTGCCGACTCATTGTTGGTTTTGACACATTCGCACTGTGGTTATCTACCTGCCCACCGCCCTTTACCACATTAGCCTGCCAACCATAAACTGTGATTGGCCGACCTTAGCGAGGGCCAGCCATGTTGGCAAAAAGCGGCTAAAAGAACGGGCACAATTAGACATTTTAAAAAAAAACAAAACAATGTTTTCGCTGGGGCTTGAACCCAGGACCTTCCCGTATAGGGCGGACGTGATAACCAGTACACTACGAATCTCGCGTTAATCTGTGAAGGAACAATTCAAGTCAACGCAAGTACCATTGTTGGTCTCGAGAAATTGGTCAACCCCAGCGAGGGTGATTCGTCATGCTCGTTTGCACATACTCCCTTTGTTGAAGGGGGCAGGGAGGAGGATAGAGAGTCGGCGTTCGTGCGTGGTGTCCACATGGTTGGGTGACGTAGAGAATTATATATATACTAGACGCCCGCGGCGTAGCATACGCCGCAGACTTGCTCATGGAGAGTGCAAAGAAAGTTGAGAATGAACAAACACAAACTACAGCACGAAGAAATCAAAACAACGCGAGTGAACGTCGGTTTGGCTGCCAACTCATTGTTTATTTTCGAGACATCTTCAGGGAAATCGTACACCCCTAACTTCTATGAAGTCAGCTGTAAAACGATAATCGGTTTAAAATCGGAGTTTACATAATCGATAATCGGTTTTCCATAAAAAAAACACGCAATTAACAAACCCTAAATATGACAAACCCTCACTTGGATCGGCCAAACAAAGTTTATGTTTAAGGGATGGTAGTAATAAATGGGAGGCGGGTAACAACAACCTCAGGTTGCATATCTTTACGTTTATTCGCTATTTTTTATTTACTTAGTGCTGCTTTTTGTGTCTGTACTCTCACCCCTCCCCCCAAATGTTCTTTGCAATGTCTATGATGAGCAAGTCTGCGGCGTATGCTACGCCGCGGGTCTCTCCATAGTTCCTTCTTTTCATTCACTCACAGTCGTTTGCCCAAACCCACCCCATTTTGACAACTGTGTCTTTCAGGAAGTCTTCACCCGTCACTAAATCATTAGCGGCGTATGCTACGCTGTGGATCAGCTAGTGTTGGCAATAAAGGGGTAAAAGAACGGGCACAAACAGACATTTTTAAAAATTAAAAAAAAACAACAATGTTTTCGCTGGGGCTTGAACTCAGAACCTCCCCGTATGAGTCGGACGTGATAACCAGTACACTACGAATCTCACGTTTTCTGTGAAGAAACAAAGCAAGTGAACGGGCAAGTGAACGCAAGCGCTTTTTTGCCACCCACTCCCATCCCCCCCTTTTTTCTCTTTTCATCCCACCACGCTTGCCAACAGTGATTAGTTAACCCGAGCGAGGGTCATTCGTCATGCTCGGTTGCACATACTTGCAGCTTTGTGTCTCGCAGGGTCCGACCACGAAGAGAATTATATAGATAGATAGATATAGATAGATATATTGGTCCATTTAGTCTAATAAACCTTGTAGGACGGTGGTCTTTAAATTATAGCAGACTTTTGATATAACAACAAACATTTGACAAAATTTAGATCCACTTCCAGCACCATTGGTATAACAAGAACTGTGTGCCAAGTTCAGACCCACTCCTAGCACCATTGGTATAACAAGAACCGTGTGCCAAGTTTAGACCCACTCCTAGCACCATTGGTATAGCAAGAACCGTGTGCCAAGTTTAGACCCACTCCTAGCATCATCTTTGGGCTCAGACGTAGTCACCGATGTGTTGTCTATGTATACCAGACAGGGTTCTCATATCCTCAGAAGCATTCCTATTGCTCATTTAAATCTTCCTTTTTAAATGCATGTAATCACAAAAGGTAACACATTTATTTCATTTAAAATTTTTAAATTGATATTTCGGGGGCTCATTTTCCGGTTCTGTGTTATTAAATCCTTTATATTAACTCGTGGCGTCTGCTTGCTTGATTGATTGTTTGCCGAAAAAACATTGTATCGATTTTTAACCCACTTCCCCGTACGCTGAGTGAGCTAAAAAAAATTCAGACAGACTCGTGGCGACGATAAAAATGATCTATCAAAATTTCACACAAATCGAATGTACGGTAATTAAATTAATAAATAATAGGATTATCTCTATGTAACTCTATATAGCATGTAAATATTTGTGCCAGACTGTCGCGGTGCGTATTATATTGAACAACCTTTTTAATATTTTCCTGTCGCACGGTGCGGTCCGTATTACAGGGATCATACTTTTGTAAATATATTCCCGATGGTAAATTGTTAATGCTAGTCTGTCGCGCGTTGCGGATTATATTAAACATGTTTTTATAACCCTTTTCCCGTGATCAAATCGAGCTTAAATTTAGCAGGCAGACTAGTAGTTTTTGCGCAATTTCCCCAATGGACAAGTTGCGTTTATATATTTGAAAAGTCTGTCTTGTATGGATGTCTGTTCGAGCTTGCATAAACAACTACTCCTGAACCAAACCAGATAGAGCGTTTGGGTCTGTGCAAATATGTTACGGAGGTCTCAAGGATGTGCACAGGCCAAAAAAATTATCGGAAAGGTTTAATGGATTTCCTGGAAAATCCCCCGCCCCACACCCCCCAATATTTTTTTTTAAAATCAGTATTTTGTTAATTTATTGCCATCCAATACAGCTATCGGGTTGAAACAAACGCCAAACGATAGCTAATAATATTTAGAGCAATGTTGGAAAAGGAATTTTTTTCAAAAATCTCTTTTCTTTCGACTCCCGTAATTTTAGCAGCAATTTTTAGATAGCAATTGTTTTGTTTACTTTCAGAATTATTTATTTGAAATGACTTTTATTGTAATCTAGAATGATTTCCCTTGAAAAATTGTTGGAAATTGCGGTTAAATACTCATTCGAGTTTTTATTACTTGTTTTAATATAAATCCTTAATATATGCGACAACACTAAAATTTTGGATTTTTGGATTATAGTGCGATGCGTATTATTATAATGAAAATACTTTTATTTAGAATTCTATGTCTCGTATATAAAGGATTTATAATCAACTTTGTTTTTTACGGGTGTTTTTTTAAATTTTATCTTTTATGTGTGTCTGTTACTTTTGCCTGTTTATTATGTATTTTTTGTGCCTGTTAGTTATGTATGTTAAATTTGTCTGTTATTTATATTTCTTTGTTGTGTCTGTTCAAATTTCTTATACCATAGCTGTTCTATCTGTATACCGTTGGTCCTCCTTATACCCTAGCTGTTCTATCTGTATACTATTTTTCCTCCTTATACCCTAGCTGTTCTATCTGTAAACCATTTGTTCTCCTTATACCCTAGCTGTTCTATATGTATACCGTTGGTCCTCCTTATACCCTAGCTGTTCTATCTGTATACTATTTTTCCTCCTTATACCCTAGCTGTTCTATCTGTAAACCATTTGTTCTCCTTATACCCTAGCTGTTCTATCTGTGTACCGTTGGTCCTCCTTATACCCTAGCTGTTCTATCTGTATACTATTTTTCCTCCTTATACCCTAGCTGTTCTATCTGTAAACCATTTGTTCTCCTTATACCCTAGCTGTTCTATATGTATACCGTTGGTCCTCCTTATACCCTAGCTATCTATCTGTATACTATTTTTCCTCCTTATACCCTAGCTGTTCTATCTGTAAACCATTTGTTCTCCTTATACCCTAGCTGTTCTATCCGTATACCGTTGGTCCTCCTTATACCCTAGCTGTTCTATCCGTATACCGTTGGTCCTCCTTATACCCTAGCTGTTCTATCTGTATACCGTTGGTCCTCCTTATACCCTAGCTGTTCTATCTGTAAACCATTTGTTCTCCTTATACCCATATCTGTTCTATCTGTATACCATTTGTACTCCTTATACCCTAGCTTTTCTATCTGTATACCGTTTGTTCTCCTTCTACCCTAGCTGTTCTATCCGTATACCATTGGTCCTCCTTATACCCTAGCTGTTCTATCCGTATACCAATGGTCCTCCTTATACCCTAGCTGTTATATCCGTATACCGTTTATGCTCGGACAACCCAGATTACGCAATCTGCAAACACTCAACCCCCTCCCCCACCCTCACACACAAAACCTGGTTGTCCGATCTGTGGAGAAGTAAAAATACATGTTAAAAGTTAAATAGAGTGATATAACAACTCTTATATTGAGTGGCCTCAGAGGCTTATATACGGAAGTGACGTAATTGGGTGGCAGCATCCATCACCGGACGACGCATGGAACGAATGGCGACTGACAGAGCATTAATATCATAAATAAATTAGAATAAGTTTACGCTTAAAAGTTTTTTGTGTGACTTCATCGACCTGTTTAACTGACAACATTTGTTGGTTTAAGTGGCGAGCTGTTTGCTGAGATTATTTCTGGTCAAGCCAATTAGGGATCAAATAGCAGGGGGAAATTTAAAGGAGCATCATGGGAAATTAAATCTAGGAAAATAATAACAACAGAAGTTATGCTGATAGATATTCAAAATGTTAACTTTCTGATAAATCTTTATACAGTTAACATTCTGATAAATCTCTATACAGTTAACATTCTGATAAATCTTTATACAGTTAACTTTCTGATAAATCTTTATACAGTTAACTTTCTGATAAATCTTTATACAGTAAACTTTCTGATAAATCTTTATACAGTAAACTTTCTGATAAATCTTTATACAGTTAACTTTCTGGTAAATCTTTATACAGTTAACCTTCTGGTAAATCTTTATACAATTAACTTTCTGATAAATCTTTAAACAGTTAACTTTCTGATAAGTTATTATGCAGTTTAATTTATGATAAAAAAATTTTACAGTTAAGTTTCTGATAAGTCTTTATAGAGTTAAATTGCTGATATATATCAAACACTTTATTTTTTAATGTTTTAACACAAGAAAGCTTCATTATGTAAGTAAGGGTATTACTCTTTTGAAGGCATTACCCGAAACATCTACTGTCGTGTTAGTTTAAAAATAAAGCTCAAAATTATTGTTTTCATTTCACAATTTGTTTGTGTATTTTGTATTTTACAAAGTTGAACAACGTATTCAACTCTGACCAAATCCGCCCGATATTTCTTCATTTTGGAACCTGTCTGAGACGTATAATATAGATGGAAACAAAATATACTTCCTGATATTTGGCTTTGAAGTAATAAACTGAGACACACTGTCAATGAATAATGAAGTGCTCAATCTTTCAAATTAACTGAAATTATAAATCTTCCTATAAATTGTGGACTCTTTAATCTTTAAACTTGATAACGAAGTGGCCAATATATAACATTAATAACGGAGTGGCCAATATATAAAATTAATAACGGAGTGGCCAATATATAAAATTTATAACGGAGTGGCCAATATATAAAATTAATAACGGAGTGGCCAATATATAAAATTTATAACGGAGTGGCCAATATATAAAATTAATAACGGAGTGGCCAATATATAAAATTAATAACGGAGTGGTCAATCTATAAAATTAATAACGGAGTGTTAAATCTTCTAAATTAATAATATAGTGGACAAGCTTCTAAATAGAGCGTTGAGTGGTCAATCTTCCCCGAATAATCTTTGGAGTGGTCAATATATAACATTAATAATGAAGGGGTCAATCCTCCAAATAAATCACTGACTGATTATTTTACTAATACGACATGAGGTGGTCAAGTATGCAAATTAATCATTGATTGGTCAGCATTCCAAATTAATCATGGATTGGTAAGCCTTTCAAATTAATCATGGATTGGTCAGCCTTCCAAATTGAATATGAATTGGTCAAAATTCAAATATAATAATGGAAAATTCAATCTTCCAAATAATTATGGCATTTTGATTTGTTTAAAATAAACCAAGTCAATCTTTTAAATAAATTATGAAGCGATCAATCGTTGGACAAAGAAGAAAAAATAACACAATAAAATCAGAGAACATTTATTTTATATCGCGTCTCAGTTTAGTTTTAATGGACCTCACTCTTATGACCTTGACCCATTTATTCCTTGGGATCATTTACCCAAGGGTCGTTGACCGCCTCGAATGTCCAGCAGCCTCTGGTCTAATAAAACATCACCCGTTCGTCATCCCTTTTCCTCCAACTGACCTTGACCTCACGTGCACAAACTGGAGTGGCTTGACAGACCCACACAAGCATGTGTCCAGACTCACACAAGCATGTGTCCAGACCCACACAAGCATGTGTCCAGACCCACACAAGCATGTGTCCAGACTAACACAAGCAGGCATCAGGACCGACACACGCATACAACTATCCTATTACAAGCACGTAATCAGAAGTCTCTAACGTATGCAACTTGACCCACACAAACATACATCCAGACCCACACAAACATACATCCAGACCCACACAAGCATACATCCAGACCCACACAAACATACATCCAGACCCACACAAACATACATCCAGACCCACACTAACATACATCCAGACCCACACAAACATACATCCAGACCCACACAAGCATACATCCAGACCCACACAAACATACATCAAGACCCACACTAACATACATCCAGACCCACACAAACATACATCCAGACCCACACAAGCATACATCCAGACCCACACAAACATACATCCAGACCCACACTAACATACATCCAGACCCACACAAACATACATCCAGACCCACACAAACATACATCCAGACCCACACAAACATACATCCAGACCCACACAAACATACATCCAGACCCACACAAACATACATCCAGACCCACACAAACATACATCAAGACCCACACTGACATACATCCAGACCCACACTGACATACATCCAGACCCACACACAATCTCCAATAGGCCAGCCAAGTAACTGTTTTACATTGAATCAATGAAATGAACGGGGCGAATGTAGACGCAAACTTAGTGGTATAGAAAATTGTATCCCAAGGTTACGATGATGAAGAACTTGGTATCTAAACAAGACTGAATTCGGACAGATTTAAATGACAAATATACTTTAGAAATGACAAAAAGTCACAGCATTACTGGTTCACACCATTACGGTGTCACACCATTACTGTGACACACCCTTACTGTGTCATATCATTACTGTGTCACACCATTACTGGGTCACACTATTACTTTGTCACGCCATTACTGTGTCACACCATTACTTGTTCATTCCATTACTGTGTCTCAAATAGTTAATATTCAAGTTTTGAACACAAGTATTTCAGAACTTATTTTGTATGAGACTTATGTTTATGTCTCTAATTCAGGGGTCTCCAAACTATGGCCCGCGGGCCAGATGCGGCCCGCGAGGCATTCTCATCCGGCCCCTGGAGACCTTTTAATCTCCAAAAAGATGCTATTTTTACCTATAGTTTACTACAAAACTGTGTGTAGTCGGCCCCCAAACTGGTGTTTGACAGTTAATGCGGCCCTCCGGCAGAAAAGTTTGGAGACCCCTTCTAATCCAATACCTCTAAAATTATGAATAAAACGAACACGTTCTTAGGGGTCAATGACCTTCCAAATGCCTTCTCATGACATAACTGACATAACATGCAGACGTCCGTCCTCTAATGGAAGTAGTATGACGGGTCAGGGCAGTTCCGACATGCTTCTAGAAATCAATGGAAGGTCAGAGCAAAAATGAAGAAAATGATAGAAATAGTGCCGACTAGAAGAAAACCATTTACAAAGATAAATGTAAAAAATCCACCTGTATTGGAGATGTAAGTAAATTATTATCGTTTAAGAAAACTAGTATAATCTGGTTTGTAATAGTATCATCTTGCTTGTAATAGTATAATCTTGTTTGTAATAGTATAATCTTGCTTGTAATAGTATAATCTTGTTTGTGATAGTATAATCTTGCTTGTAATAGTATAATCTTGTTTGTAATAGTATAATCTTGCTTGTAATAGTATAATCTTGTTTGTAATAGTATAATCTTGCTTGTAATAGTATAATCTTGTTTTTAATAGTATAATCTTGTTTGTAATAGTATAATCTTGTTTGTAATAGTATAATCTTGTTTGTAATAGTATAATCTTGTTTGTAATAGTATAATCTTGTTTGTAATAGTATAATCTTGTTTGTAATAGTATAATCTTGTTTGTAATAGTATAATCTTGTTTGTAATACAACAACCTCCTACATAAATCTTATAAGTAAATAAGTCGAATCTTATATGTAAATTATCTTATCTTATCTGTTTACAGACGCTCCTTCTATACAGAAGATTATTGCGTCCTACGCTTATCTATGGTTTGTGTTTAGTCCTGCATTTTTATTAGAGATTTAAATGTTGATAAAGTGTTGGTTTTCCTGGATTCTTCAAATTATATACACATGTACATATATAAATCAACGATATGTCATGAAAAAGTGCAAGGGTGGGCAAATATATTTTCTACGAAGGGCTACATTGACAACTTTACTGTTATAGAAGGACCGCAAATATATTTTGTCTACTTCAATTGCAATTTACAACGTATGAAATTATGAATTAAGGATAACAACCATGTATTTGTCATTTTATTTCACATTAACTCTTTATTACACGTGCACAATACATTTTAAAGTACGAATCATAGCATTTTTTTAATTTGATAATAAGATTTTACTATTCAGATTTATTTCACCAAAAGTTTATTGTTAGCTTTCAAATAAACTATTGTTACATGTCATATAAACTTTGAAAAAAAGGATTTGTGAAACCAGTTTACTGGTTGTGATTCGCATGATTGCATTCAAATTGCAGTCAGTCAACATCCATCTGTTCAAACATTTGTTTATTTTCATACAAGAAAGGACTAGCTCACTGATGTATGTGGACCCATATAGGTACAAAAGTTTGGCAGCAAAGTTTGTAAGCGTGAAAATGCCGCTGCTGGCTAACATTCATATAATTCCAGAAGAAAAACTGACTTGAACTTCTCCTTCAGGTCATACATAATCTGCTTGTAGGTCAAGCAGATCTAATATCCTTTGGGGCTTTATCAGCTTCTATGCTAAATGAGAAACTGAGGATATTGAAGAGTAGTTCCATGTTCTTGAAGTCTTGGAACCTCCATTCAAATTCCACCGCCAAAGCATCTAACTGAGCCGTGTACTTGTCAGCCTTTTCACCAGAAATGGTTTTCTGTTTCAGCAAAGGGAAATTGCAAAACCTGTTTTCACTTGATTGCCTGGAAAACATGGAGAGCTTTGCCTGAAATGATTTAACATGCACATGCATTTCATGTGAAAACAAGCTATTGCCCTGAAGTTTGACTTTCATTCAAGTTTTCCATAATGCAACATCTTATATTAAGATGTGTGCGGTGGTCTAAGTGATAGTGTGTCTGTGGTACCTAGACACTATGGAAAAAAAAATCGGTCACGGGTTCGATTCCTGCTGCTGCGAGTTCCACTGTGAACCCCTACGGGTAGATAAGGCTCGTTAACCTTGGCAGGTAGTTCATCCCGGAGAAGGCAACTCCGACTTCAAACCTCGCGGCCACACCCGCACAGTTAACCCTGACAGAAAAACAGGTAATGGAGCACCTACAGGCGGTCTATACATAATAGTACATTCTGGCAGCTCCTGCGACGCCAATGGCAGCCAAGCTGTATCGACGCAAGTGGAGAGGGGGATATGCTGTATGGGCAGCAGCTAATTCTCCATAATACCCGCCCAGGATTGCATCACCTCTGGAGAGGACACTCCAAGGTGTCGACAAAACACGGGAAGCAGCAGTTACCGGTTCTCAATTGACGTAGCTCAATTGGCGCCAGGGGCTACCAAAGTCTCACTGGACAGCTACCGCCCGCCTCAAACTGGGCAGCCACGTGAAGATTAGAGTTCCACTCAACAAGTGGGCCAAAAAGCCCTGCACCAAGCAAAATAAAACATAAAAAGAAGACCCCAGCTCTTCGAATCGCTAGCTGGAACGTGAGGACTATGTGAGGACTATGTGAGGACTATGTGAGGACTATGTGAGGACTATGTGAGGACTATGTGAGGACTATGTGAGGACTATGTGAGGACTATGTGAGGACTATGTGAGGACTATGTGAGGACTATGTGAGGACTATGTGAGGACTATGTGAGGACTATGTGAGGACTATGTGAGGACTATGTGAGGACTATGTGAGGACTATGTGAGGACTATGTGAGGACTATGTGAGGACTATGTGAGGACTATGTGAGGACTATGTGAGGACTATGTGAGGACTATGTGAGGACTATGTGAGGACTATGTGAGGACTATGTGAGGACTATGTGAGGACTATGTGAGGACTATGTGAGGACTATGTGAGGACTATGTGAGGACTATGTGAGGACTATGTGAGGACTATGTGAGGACTATGTGAGGACTATGTGAGGACTATGTGAGGACTATGTGAGGACTATGTGAGGACTATGTGAGGACTATGTGAGGACTATGTGAGGACTATGTGAGGACTATGTGAGGACTATGTGAGGACTATGTGAGGACTATGTGAGGACTATGTGAGGACTATGTGAGGACTATGTGAGGACTATGTGAGGACTATGTGAGGACTATGTGAGGACTATGTGAGGACTATGTGAGGACTATGTGAGGACTATGTGAGGACTATGTGAGGACTATGTGAGGACTATGTGAGGACTATGTGAGGACTATGTGAGGACTATGTGAGGACTATGTGAGGACTATGTGAGGACTATGTGAGGACTATGTGTCCCGGCATCACTGATGACCTGCAGTCAATAAACGACACACGAAAGACAGGTATAATCGATAGAGAGCTCAAGAGGCTAAATATTGCATGCCTTCAGGAGACCAGGCTCCCAGACAACGGATCACTAAAAGAAGCAAATTCTGGCAAGGCAGACCTACAGATGAACCAAGACAGCATGGTGTAGATTTCGCGGTGAAGAACACCCTTCTACCATCCATTGAACCCCCGTCATCAGGCACAGAGAGGATCATCACTCTAAGACTCAAAACTGCTGCGGGCCCAAGCAATCATTCTTAGTGTGTATGCCCCAACTCTCTGTTAAACCCCGGAAGAGAAGGACCAGTTCTATGGAGCTTTAGACCAGGCAATAGCCAGCATTCACAAAGATGAGGCAATATATCTCCTAGGAGATTTCAATGCTAGAGTGGGGTGCGACCACGAAGCCTAGCCTGGCCCACATGCCTTGGACTCTTTGGAAGAGGAAAGATAAATGAGAATGGACAGATGCTTCTGGAACTGTGCTGCTCACGAGGCTTGTGTGTGACCAACACTTTCTTTAAGTGCAAGGATATACACCAAGTATCGCGGAGACATCCTCGATCGCGCCAATGGCACCAGCTGGACTTCATCATCACCAGGCATGCACAACTGGCTAGCGTCCTACTCACTCGCAACTATCACAGCGCCGACTGCGACACGGATCACTCACTTGTGGCCAGCAAGGTACGAATTGTGAGGGAAAACTCGTACCACACCAAGAAAAGGGATGTAAACGCATCAACACCTTCCGCATGAAAGACCCTGAGAAAACACAGCTGTTCACCGACAAAGTGAAGGAAGGTCTCTCAAAGACGTCCCCAAGCGTCACCATTGACTCCAAATGGACGCATCTCAGAGACACAATCTATACATCAGCATTACATGCCCTTTGGCAAGAAATCTCACAAAAATACCGACTGGTTTGATGAATATTGGGAAGAGATGAAACCCGTCACTGAAGCCAAAAGTAAAGCTCTTATGGCCTACAAGGAAAAGCCCACACCCGACAGGCTGCATGCCCTAAAAACAGCAAAGTCGCATGCCCAAAAAGTTGCCCGTCAATGTGCCAATACCTACTGGCTTAACCTTTGCTCCAGCATACAATCAGCTGCAGACATGGGCAATGCCAAAGCCATGTACGAAAGTATCAAAAGAGCAACTGGCCCTTTGACGTCCAAAGTTGCACCCCTAAAGTCCAAAAGTGGAGAAATTATCCAAGACCAGGCAGGACAGCTAAAATGGTGGGTTGAGCATTATCTGGAACTGTACTCAACAGTTACCACAGTCTCCAGCACCACTCTAGATGACATCCCCGATATGCCACTCATGAAAGAACTTGATGTCACGCCCACACAGGAAGAGCTGAGCAAAGCAATTGACAGCCTAGCTTGTGGAATAGCCCCTTGGAATGATGGCATACCACCAGAAGCTCTAAAGAGTGGCAAGACAGCTTTACTACAGCCATTGCACAAGCTTCTGTCCTTCTGCTGGGAACAGGGCTATATCCCCCAAGACCTAAAGGATGCAAATATAGTGACACTATATAAAAACAAGGGTGATAGAAGTGACTGCAATAACTATCGCGTCATTTCACTCCTTAGTATTGTAGGAAAGGCCTTCGCCCGTGTCATACTAACACGTTTACAGAAGCTAGCATCCCGTGTCTATCCAGAATCTCAGTGCGGTTTCCGGGCTGGTCGTTCTACCATAGACAAGGTGTTCTCCATACGGCAGCTCTAGGAAAAATGCAGAGAGCAACATATGCCACTATACATTGCCTTTGTGGACCTTCGCAATATTCTTCTCTGTACTGCTTCGATACGCATTCAAGGATAGCAGTGATGGAATCTGGTTACACACCAGAGCTGATGGAGGACTTTTCAACACTGCCCGCCTCCGAGCCAAGACCAAAACGACAGATATCCTAATTCGTGAGCTACTCTTTGCGGATGATGCGGCATTAACAGCACACACAGAAACTGGTTTGCAACAACTCGTGTCAAGCTTCTCCAATGCCTGCAAAAAATTTGGTCTGCAAATCAGCTTGAAAAAGACAAACATCATGGCCCAAGACACACAACCTCCTCCTACCATCAATATCGACAATGAAAACTTTGAGGTTGTGGACAGCTTCACCTACTTGGGTTCCAAGGTCTCCAATACATTGTCCATTGAAGAGGAAATAAACAGTAGAATTGGCAAGGCAGCTGCCACAATGGCTAAATTAAGCAAACGGGTCTGGCAAAACACCAAGCTAACAGAGAAAACCAAACTGTGTGTCTATAGATCCTGCGTCATTAGTACACTGCTATACGGGAGCGAGACATTGACCACTTATACATCCCAAGAGCTCAAGCTTAATAGCTTCCACTTGATATGCCTGCGACGCATCCTAGGCATTAAATGGCAAGACAAGGTGCCTAATACTGAGGTCGTAATGCGCGCCAATACCCAAGTATGTTCTCAATCCTTAGTGAAAGACGCCTGAGATGGCTAGGACATGTTAAAAGAATGAGCCCTGGCCGAATCCCCAAGGACCTGCTATATGGAGAACTGTCATCGGGAAAGAGGAAGACAGGTTGCCTGTGTCTGCGATTTAAAGATGTCTGCCAAAGGGACATGAAAGCAGCCAGAATACACACAAGCGACTAGGAGTGTAAGACAGAAGACCGATCTACCTGGCGCACAGTTGTCAAAGAGGGCGTCATAGTAGCCGATGAGCGAAGGATGGAGGAGGCTACAGACTGAAGAGCTAGGAGAAAGGCCAAAACATTGGGAAACACAGAACTCGTGTGTAAAAGCTGTGGTAAAGACTGTCACTTAAGGATAGGACTGCACAGCCACTCAAGGAAATGCAACCCAACTCAACAGTGATGCACCATCGTCTCGCAAGACGGAAGGATGCCGATTATTTATATGATTATATTAAAGACTGTTTTGTGAAAACAGTTTGCTGCTTCTTAAAGTTATTCACCAACTTCTTGTATGAACTAAATTAACAAGGTAAAATTCTTTATTTCAAATTTTATTTTTAAAATATGGGCAATGTTAAAGATGCGGTGATCACAAAAACCAACTGCCTCCAATAAACAAATAATCTTTGAAACCTGTCTTACAGCTGTTATAATATGACTCAAATAAAGTAGTGTTCGTGTTTCAAAAAGCAGTATATTTACAGTAGTGTCTTAGCAGCCTTGCACCGAGGAAAGGACGTTGACATTAGGGTCACAGGGTCACAGGGTTGCCAGGTGCAGACGTAAGCTCGTCATGTAACCAAGGTATTTGCAGTCAGGTCTGAACTTTGTTTTGAACCTGAGCGCATATCGCTCAGATAGGTATTTTTGACCTTATCCAAAGGTCATCTGTCAGTAGGCCATGTCAAGAGTGTAACCGTTTTTTGACACAAATCTTTCAGCGACAGCTTAGGTCCTAGCCACCGAATATTCAAGTGTTACACATAAATAATGAAATTCCACCAAAATGCACCACTTCATAAATAATCTCAATCTTACAAAGGAAATGAAGAAAAGGCTAGGAGGAAATGTGTGGGGGTGGGGGCGAGAAGATAGAGAAAGAGCGAAAAGTTACAAGGAAAATGGAAGGGTGGAAGAAAGAAATTAGTGTATGATTGTGAAACATCAATTTAACACTTCCTCAAATAAGTCTCGGAAATATAAAGTTCTAATAAAATGTTTACACGGGATGTGAAAGGTCTACACTATTTATAAACTGTTTACATTAGATTTGAACAATTTACACCATATATAAACAGTAAAGACCAGATATGAACGGTTTACTCTGGCAGCGGTTGAAATGACATGTGCAGATGATGTCAGCTTTTCAATATTATTAGTTGTTTTTAAAAAATGATGTGTTATTTTAAGAGAGCTTATGCTCACCCTGTAACTTACCGTAGCTTTTGATTGCCCCTTCTTTAGCAAAGCTTTTGTTGGCCCATCTTTACCATAGCTTTTGTTTGCCCCATCTTTAGCAGGGCTTTTGTTTGCCCCATCTTTAGCACAGCTTTTGTTGGCCCCATCTTTACCATAGCTTTTGTTTGCCCCATCTTTAGCATCGCTTTTGTTTGCCCCATCTTTAGCACAGCTTTTGTTGGCCCCATCTTTACCATAGCTTTTGTTTGTCCCATCTTTAGCATAGGTTTTGTTTCCCCCATCTTTAGCATGGCTTTTGTTTGCCCCATCTTTAGCACCGCTTTTGTTTGCGCCATCTTTCACATAGCTTTTGTTTGCTCCATATTTAGCATAGGTTTGTTTGCCACATATTTACCATAGCTTTTGTTTGCCCCATCTTTAGGATGGTGTGCTCTGTTAAAAAGAAAGTAAATTTGTTAAATAAAAATTTATATTTTCGTTCATGCAGAGAAGTTTATAGTCGGAGATTGATATTCCGTCATTAACTCACATCATCGATATTTAGAAATCGGATTTATGAAGACCAAAGTGAAAGGAATAAAAATCATCTGCACATGAACACTTCTATTGACTTTATTCAACTTGATTGAGGGAAATAACGTCATCGAATTAGTTGTTCTCTTGTCTAAGCTCCAATTTATTTTACACCCAACTTACCTGATATTGCGCGAATTAGTATGTCACTAGTGTATCAGCCGTCAAAAATGACGGAAGTTTTCAAAATAAATACACATCAGATTAAAAATTTTTAAAAAACGGAAAAAAAACCAAGTTTTTGACAATAAATCCTTTATGTACGAGCCGTAACTAAAAGAATGTTCATTATAATTCGCAGCGTAAGACCATCCAAAAATACAAAATTGTAGTTGTGGCGCAAAACATGTTTAATATAATGCGCACCGATCAGGAATATGTTTATAAAAATTGTTGTCAATAAAATACGCACCTTATTGCGCGACAGGAAAGGTTGTTCAATATAATACGCACCGCGACACTCTATCTCAAAAGTTAACATGATACATAGGAATAAATACAATAATCTAAAAATTCAATAATTTAATTACTGTACATGCGATCGATCTGAAATTTTGATACATCGTTTTTATCATCGGCACAAAACTGCCTGTAAATTTTCAGCTCGCTAGCTTACGAGGAAGTGGGTTCAAAATCGATCCGAAGTTTTGGTGAAAAGCAAGCAAGCAGACACCACGAGTTAATATACAGGATTTAATAACGTAATACAGAACTTTCATTTATTTTATCTATCTTTATTTGATTCATTTATTATCATATTGAACAATTTTATGCGGAACGTTCGAAAAGAGTTATATTTGGTGCAGTAATTTGGTGCGCTGCTTTCTAAAATTAGTAGCACTATAAAACCAAATCGATCGCAGCACCACCTAACAGCATTACATCCATACAGACAACGGGAATTATGTAAATTGATTCTGGTAACAAAAATGGTAATTTACAATAAGCACGGTATCATCAGAACCACAACAAAACTGTTTCATTAACTTTATGGTATGTATTTTTCAAGCCTTTAATAACATTAACCCTTTCCTAATTCAACAAAATATCAGTTTCACGCCTCAGGCACTCATTAGTCTCTTTTAACGTTTCTACTCTTTTGCTACCCTGATCTCTTTGTCATCTTTTTTCACCGTACTATTTCTTGACTCCTAAGACCTACATACATTAAACTTCTTGACCCTAACACTAACACCTTCATACCTAACACTAACACCTTCATACCTAACACTAACACCTTCATACCTAACACTAACACCTTCATACATAACACTAACACCTTCATACCTAACACTAACACCTTCATACCTAACACTAACACCTTCATACATAACACTAACATCTTCATACCTAACACTAACACCTTCATACCTAACACTAACACCTTCATACCTAACACTAACACCTTCATACCTAACACTAACACCTTCATACCTAACACTAACACCTTCATACATAACACGAACACCTTCATACCTAACACTAACACCTTCATACCTAACACTAACACCTTCATACATAACACGAACACCTTCATACCTAACACTAACACCTTCATACATAACACTAACACCTTTATACCTAACACTAACACCTTCATACCTAACACTAACACCTTCATACATAACACTAACACCTTCATACCTAACACTAACACCTTCATACCTAACACTAACACCTTCATACCTAACACTAACACCTTCATACCTAACACTAACACCTTCATACCTAACACTAACACCTTCATACCTAACACTAACACCTTCATACCTAACACTAACACCTTCATACCTAACACTAACACCTTCATACATAACACTAACACCTTCATACCTAACACTAACACCTTCATACCTAACACTAACACCTTCATACCTAACACTAACACCTTCATACCTAACACTAACACCTTCATACCTAACACTAACACCTTCATACCTAACACTAACACCTTCATACCTAACACTAACACCTTCATACCTAACACTAACACCTTCATACCCCTAAATTGTACTCATTTATCTCATTCGGTGCATTAACCCCTTTGAACTTTCTAACACCTAAACTGCTTCATATGCTCTCAAGTCATCCGATTTATTTTTGAACTCATTCCAAGAAAGATTTCAGAATTTTTGAAGAAAACAAATTGTGGATGAGGTTAAAAAAAAGGGGGGGGGGCTTTTAAAATAATAATAAGTATATTAGCTGGATATCGAAGTCAATAGTGCGCTCGCCTCATAAGCTGAGGGGCGTGGGATCGATCCCACGTTAAAGCCACTATAAAAATGTTGACGAATGATTAACGCTAACAAAGTCCTCCGCTGACCTGGAGAGGGTTGGGCGTTGACAGGTCTACCAAGCCCGAGAATGTTCTAATGGAAACATTAGAACCCCCTACGACTACGGGGTTATGGGAATATTTAAAAAATGATTAAAAAAATAATTTGATAATTTATATAGCAAAGTATCCCATTAAGCAGTTGTGCTTACAGCGATTAACATAAAAATAGTAGCATACATAATAATCAACGTATTCAATGAATTACACTCAAATCCTAACTACAACATAAAATGACATGATAGTGCACATAAGCTACGTTTATTATTTAAAGAAATGTTGGATGTGTATTATTTAGTAAGGAAAAACCAAAACATGGCAGTCATCTTAGGATTCAATCAGCTATTCATACGGATCTGTACAAACATCTTTACAATAACATTCAACATCAAGGTAACCTTCTCAAACACCTTTAAGGTAAATGTCTCCAACAAATACCTTCAAGGTAATCTCCTCAAACACCTTCATGGTAACCTCCTCGAACATCTTCAAGGTAACATCCTCAAACAAACACCTTCAAGGTAACCTCCTCAAACAAACACCTTCTTAAGGTAACCTCCTCAAACACCTTCAAGGTAACCTCCTCAAATAAACACCTTCAAGGTAACCTCCTCAGACAAAAACCTTCAATGTATCTTAAAAACTTTTGTTACTATCAATTTTCTAACCACATTCAGATGCACACAATAAGATTTTGTTCACAAATGAATACTAAATCTTCAAGTTTTGCATGAACGTCCTTGCACGTCATACGGCTCATAAATTGTCTCTAATATTTTCACCTTTATCGTTTCCAGCAATATCTTCATGAACCCCATTGTTTGACCTTGAAAGCAACACGCAAACGACCTTAAAATTCGAAGCAAAATACCCCTTTACTCTAGAGTTCATTTTAATAAACTATTTGTATTTATCGCCCAAACCGTAAAAGTTCATTTAAATCTAATGTTGGAAGCCAGACCAACGGGATTTTATTTGGATCACATAATTTGCTCCTTGTGCTGTTCAAGTGGAAACCCGTGTGTACAGCGCAGCCACGTGACTTTAATTCCTGAAGAGAGTTAAATTTCCCCGCCAAATTACGTTAACCTGCCAGGAATAGAGGACAGACTTACAGAAATAGCGCCACCCACCACGGTCATCTCTTTTAAAACACTTCCGTCATTCGACGTGTTGTCCTTAACTTTTCCCTCAGCTATGTATACGACTTTATTTGAACGTGTTCCTAAGTTATGTATACGACTTTATTTGAACGTGTTCCTAAGCTATGTATACGACTTTATTTGAACGTGTTCCTAAGCTATGTATACGACTTTCTTTGAACGTGTTCCTAACCTGTGTATACGACTTTATTTGAAAATGTTCCTAAGCTATGAATACGACTTTATTTGAACGTGTTCCTATACGACTAATATAAACTGATTTCTAAGATATATATATATATATATATATATATATATATATATATATATATATATATATATATATATATATATTTGAATTAATTACAACGATTCATAATATATGTGAATGAATTGATTTCAACTATTATGGCAACTATGCATTCGACTTTATATCAAATCTAAGCTATCAGTAAATTTAAATCAATTTGATAAACGTATGTTTGTTGAATGGATCGATAGTTTAGGATTTTATTTATTCTATATTATTATAATAATTATTATTATACTTTTTTTCAGAACTGACCAATGACACATATATATGATAACTTTATTATTTTAATTGGTACCAAGGACTTATTACACCGTTTCCTTATTTTATCTCTTTCCAAAGCTTTATATACGAACTCTTTTCAGTTATGTATATATATATATGACTTTTTTCACGCGTGTTGCCTTATCTATAAATACACCCCTTCTATACAGGTTATTGCTTACACAGACCATGCCGGTCTATTGGCAAGTAACGCAGCCTTCCCAGGCCACGGCTATTAGGAACCACGCTATTCCCAGCCGCCTTTGTTTCCCTAACTACATTTAGTTTCCCTGACACAGGAACGCTCTTGGCTCCGGTAACAGATCCCTGCCTTCACGGAGATTCGAACCCGTGTCCAGCGGTACGCCCCATGCCACTCGACCACGGTGCACGTAAGACGCATGCTAGTCGCCAAAAATATCTGGATCCTAGACAACTGGGTACCCCTGGTCCCATCTGTCGACAACGCCCACAACGTTAGTGTCTGGGCCAGTGTCCCCCTCTCCCCTTACCCTGGCAGTGTCGGCAGGTCTGGTAAACCGAACAGTACAGATGATGTCAGCTAAATCACATTAAGGGAAGCAACTTACGTTTACAATTGTCACGTCTTCTGAGAATTATTCGTAACAAATTTCCTGACACAATAATAGCACAGGTGCACCCGAGTTAATGACTTCATTGACATGAAGAAATAACATAATTGATAGCTTGCTTGGGGAAGTAGAGTCAAATGTTAGAACCCTTCAAATAGCTAATTATGAATGGCCCTAACCTGGTGTTTAAATAAACCAAGACTATTGTTTTTAAAATCATTTATATTAACTTCACCGTCTTGTCTCTCTGTCTGTGTCTCTGTCTCCTATCGAGCTGAAATTTTGCACATAGACTTGTGTTACCTAACAATGAATGTTATCAAAATTTCAGATGGATCGAATGTACCGTAATTAAATTAATGAATTTTTAGTTTATCACTATATAGCATGTATTGCCGTCTGCTATAGTTGACCTCAACGGGTCACTTGAGTTTCACTCCAGCCCTCGATGTCACATGGGTTTATCACGGTCTATCGCGCGGTGCGTATTATATTGAACATAATCAATACTTTTAGTTATGTCTCATATATAAGGGATTTATAGTCGAAAACTTATTTTTTTTACTGTTTTTTTTTCTGTGAGGAATATTCTGGTAGGGGTCGTTACAATAGTGAAGTACTTCGCTATATCTCCATTCTGCTTTATAGTATGTAGTATATTATTATACTATATACCACTGATTGGCTTCAACACATCTAGCATTAATTGGTTGTAATACATCTACAATTGAAATGTTGTAATACATCTAACATCAATCTATATATACTAGATTGTGCCAGGGCGCCGTGGCGCCTAGGGTGCCCAATTTTTTAGGGCGCCTATGGCGCCAACCTTTTTCAAAAGCCCAACTATCTTGTCCTAATTATGTGCGCGTCTCTGGTCAAATCATGTTTCAGTGGTCAAGAAATAATTCTGTGCGCGTCTCTGGTCAAATCATGTTTCAGTGGTCAAGAAATATTTATGTGCGCATCTCTGGTCAAATCATGTTTCAGTGGTCAAGAAATAATTATTTGCGCGTCTCTTGTCAAACCATGTTTCAGTGATCAAGAAATAATTATGTGCGCGTCTCTGGTCAAATCATGTTTCAGTGGTCAAGAAATAATTATGTGCGCGTCTCTGGTCAAATCATGTTTCAGTGGTCAAGAAATATTTATGTGCGCATCTCTGGTCAAATCATGTTTCAGTGGTCAAGAAATAATTATTTGCGCGTCTCTGGTCAAATCATGTTTCAGTGATCAAGAAATAATTATGTGCGCGTCTCTGGTCAAATCATGTTTCAGTGGTCAAGAAATAATTATGCGCGCGTCTCTTGTCAAACCATGTTTCAGTGCTCAAGAAATAATTGTGTGCACATCTCTGGTCAAATCATGTTTCAGTGGTCAAGAAATATTTATGTGCACATCTCTGGTCAAATCATGTTTCAGTGGTCAAGAAATAATTATGTGCACATTTCTGGTCAAATCATGTTTCAGTGGTCAAGAAATAATACTGTACGTGTCTCTTATCAAATCATGTTTCAGTGGTCAAGAAATATTTATGTGCGCGTCTCTGGTCAAATCGTTATACACAAATCATTCCTGAGTTTTGATGACTTGATCTAAGCATCTGATTCAATGTGTTTCAGTGTGTTTCAATGTGTTTCAGGTGTTTCAATGTGTTTCAATGTGTTTCAATGTGTTTCAATGTGTTTCAATATGTTTCAATGTGTTTCAATGTGTTTCAATGTGTTTCAATGCAATTCAGAAAAGGTTGAAAGAGACTTTAACATAGCCTCAGATAAGTCGAAATGCAAACTGTTTTCATAGAAGATTATCAAACAACTAATTTGATCTCCTGGCCACCTTCTCTAACCACATCGCGTTGATATTATAAGGCAAATATTAAAAGGAGGGGGGGGGACGTAGTTCACGTGCCTTCGTTGTCAAGATTCTCTTTAGCGGAAGTCCGACTCATAAAATGAAATTAAATCAAAACTTTCGACAGCCCATTACAACCACCTCTCCAACCTAGGGACAGACACATATAGATTTATATCATCTTCTCCTCATCCACGCCCCACACAGCCACCCCACACCTTCACCTCCCTCACTTCTACCCGTACATCCACGCCCCACACAGCCACACACACCTTCACCTCCCTCACTTCTACCCGTACATCCACGCCCCACACAGCTACCCCACACCTTCACCTCCCTCACTTCTACCCGTACATCCACGCCCCACACAGCCCCCCCACACCTTCACCTCCCTCACTTCTACCCGTACATGTCACCTCCTCTTCACCTTCTGTACGCTCCGTGAACTTTAAATCTTGAGATCGCTCCGAACCCTGCCCCCCACATACCCCCCAACATTTCAGGACCCCCACCCCTGTTGACCTTAAATCCACGCTCCCTTCCCTCCCCCCACACCCCATCTCGTGGCCCACCCCCCCCACCCACCCACCCCCAGGACGTGTGTGTTCCCACCTGTTTCTCACCACACAAACACCCGGCGCTTGGTGCTCGCCGTGAGTCCCTGGCCCGTGTTCCCGCGACTTATTTATGAATGGCTCATCCCGCGCATGCCTGGGCATATTGTTGCCGGTTGGTCTAGGTCTTAGAACAACACTGTTCGCCGTCATGTGATCAGAGCATCTATAAACTTGTGGGATCTGTTGCTTTGAAGACAGTGTCTCGTTACCCCGAGTCGGAGAAACGTACACTAGTAGCCGCGAACCTCAGGCTAACAGTAAGCCGGTACTGTACTCGTTCTCACAGTCGATACACTGCGTTGTTTTTTTCATCGCTTTTGGGGAAAACTCAATCCTCTGTGAACAATTAGGGCTAAAATATTGGAGAAAAAAACAAACAATTTCTTAGTTTGTGCCGGTTTCTACGAGTTGTTGCCGTGAAAAAAGAGGGAACTATTTTCTGGTGAACATTGTTACTTTGGTCTGTCTTACCGTCCAGGTAACACCGCGTGCTTCTAGCGGACGGCCTCCAAACATCCAGGTAAGCACATGTGATCACATTACTGTATGCTTTCATTTATTTTCCAATAAAAGTGTTTTCGTTACCTGATAAAATGTACACTTGCCGACATTTTTTTGGATTATAATCAGATAATAAATAATTACTTATAACAAATAGAATGTGTACTTTCGTCTACTACATGAACATTTCCACCTTCTATTTATCCTAAGGGTGTACATTGTACATCCTGAAATGTTGAGGGTTAAAGTTTGTGTTGGCAACGTTCACGGTGGACCTTGTTCTAAAGTTCAGAATTTCATCTGAACATTCCATAAGTTATTTAGTTATATATATATATTATATATATATATATATATATATAATAACGATATTAATAGTTTTGACTTTTGTCAAATTCTACAAAGTTAATGCATTCGTCTGATAGAAAGTACCATTAAATCTTCTATTAAAAACCACTGCGAAAAATTCTTGCCTCTTCTATTTTAATTAGTGATCATTGCTGCCGAGTGCCGAAGTCGGCAAATATTCCGTCGCCTTATTCACCAACAAACTTCCGTAAAGTTACACCTCGACTGAGTGAAACTGACCACCCCCCCCTCCTCACTGGTTTCTTCACCTCCCGCCCCCCCTCCTGGCCAGGTGTACGGATCCTGAGCGTCAATTATCTCAACACAACTTGAACACATTTAAACACAGAATATAATTAAAGATGGACACGATATCAATATCTCACTGTATCAATATCTCACCATATCAATATCTCACTGTATCAATATCTCACGGTAATCACGTATCAATATCTCACGGTATCAATATCTCACGGTATCAATATCTCACGGTATCAATATCTCACGGTATCAATATCTCACAGTATCAATATCTCACGGTATCAATATCTCACGGTATCAATATCTCACTGTATCAATATCTCACGGTATCAATATCTCACTGTATCAATATCTCACTGTATCAATATCTCACTGTATCAATATCTCACCGTATCAATCCACGTATCAATCTCACGGTATCAATATCTCGCTGTATCAATATCTCACTGTATCAATCTCTCACTGCGCCGTTATTCTAAAGTCTGTTAAACTATGAGTAGATATAATATGCTGAAAGTGTGATTATACATAACATGTTAAAAAATATGAGTGAATATAATATTTTTAAAATCTGAGTCGATTTTAATATGTTGAAATTGTGAGTAGATATAATATTTGAACAATTTGAGTGCCTATAATATGTTGAAATTGTGAGTAGATATAATATTTGAACAATTTGAGTTCCTATAATATGTTGAAATTGTGAGTAGATATAATATTTGAACAATTTGAGTGCCTATAATATGTTGAAATTGTGAGTAGATATAATATTTGAACAATTTGAGTGCCTATAATATGTTGGAAATGTGCCGTTGCATTCGGTGAATTTCTTGCCGACCTTCACCTTGGCACCCAGCACGAGCCTCCATAAAATGGAATGTTTTATTTGTATTTTTTTAAAATCTTTGTTTTGGGGATGCTATTGGAGCGGGGGTGGGGAGGTCCGTCTGACCCATTCTGGGAATAGCTTCATGCCCTGAATTCATGCACGGTTACAGGCACCCTCGCCCCTTTCCTTATTCTCGCCCGCTGCTCTCTGGTCTCGTTGAGTGACGGGAGAATAGAAGGTTAACCTCGCTGGCTAAGTGGGCTCCGATATCGCAATCAGCGCCCAGGCTGAAACTGATGTCAACCTCGTCTCTCCCCCACCCACCCCCTCAACCTCAAGGAAGGCGTGGATTAAAAGGGCTTTGTCTGCGTGATAGGGCAGTGGGTGTCGTGACGTCAGTAGTGGTATGACGTCATGGCGATTCATTTAGGGATGGGCAAGTCCACAATTATGTTGTAAACTCTAACATTAGAATTGTTATTATTTTATTATGTTGGTAGTATTTGTTGAAAATATCAGAAAGATATTTGCTGAAACATGACAGATGTGGGACGAGACATATAGATGTGAGACGAGACAGACAGATGTGGGAGGCTTAAATTAACTTTTTGTTGTCTTATGTCTTATCTATACAGACACTCCTTCTATGCAGAAGATAGTTGCGTCCACAGACCATGACAGATGATCTGTTTGGCAAGTGATGCAGCGCTCACAGGCCACGGCTTTGTGGGTTCCACGCATTACTACATGTAGTGTTAGGTACCCATTCGGAGCGGGGTGACTCAGGGACGCCCTAGATAGATGTGGGACGAGACAGGCAGATGTGGGAGGCTTAAATTAACTTTTTGTTGGGACGAGACAGATAGATGTGGGACGAGACAGATAGATGTTGGACGAGACAGATAGATGTGGGACGAGACAGATAGATGTGGGACGAGACAGATAGATGTGGGACGAGACAGATAGATGTGGGACGAGACAGATAGATGTGGGACGAGACAGATAGATGTGGGACGAGACAGACAGATGTGGGAGGCTTAAATTAACTTTTTGTTGGGACGAGACAGATAGATGTGGGACGAGACAGGCAGATGTGGGACGAGACAGATAGATGTGGGACGAGACAGACAGATGTGGGACGAGACAGATAGATGTGGGACGAGAAAGACAGATGTGGGACGAGACAGATAGATGGGGCCACAACTAAGTGTTTGATGCAACGAGACACATACATTTTTGCAATAACTAACATTTTGTTGGAACGAGACAGTTATTTTACATATCTCTTTCTCGTTTGAGACCCACCCCCTCCCTCAATCGCATGTAAATCCCGCCCGCCACGGCCATTAATGCAGGGTTCAGTTTCAATGTTTCAAATGTCAGTGTTAATGCTAACGAGTGAAGTTCCGTGTACCACCTACACTCGCTCTAAGCTGTCTATTGCCACAGAGTATAGAGTTATATATACCACATACACTCGCTCTAAGCTGTCTATTGCCACTATAGAGTTACATATACCACCTACACTCGCTCTAAGCTGTCTATTGCCACAGAGTATAGAGTTACATATACCACCTACACTTGCTCTAAGCTGTCTATTGCCACAGAGTATAGAACGATTATGTGTCTTAAAATTTTGAAGAAATGCACATATAATTATTATATGTTTATCTGTTTTTTTTAAATATAACATTTTTAAAGGCGAAACCTTCTAGGGTACCAAATGTGGAGCTAGTTTAAAAGCGGAAACCATCTAGAATCTAGGGTACCAAAGGTGGAGCTAGTTTAAAGGCGGAAACCTTCTAGGGTATCAAGGGTGGGGCTAGTTTAAAGGCGGCAAGAGGTGGGGTGCTGTAAATAGTTCAAATAAAAAACAAGAAAATTATAAAATTTGTTGTAAAAAAAAATATGGTTTATTGTTGAAGGAGGGTGGGGGGGGGGCAAATAGTTAAAAATGTATAACTTATTGCCTGTATATATTATTACACTCGATTTGGTCAGAATTTTCAAAGTAATTCTAATTTCATATAATTCATTTTTTTTCATATAACATTCAGGTTTATACCCCATAACCACGTGGTCGTAGGGGGTTCTAATGTTTCCGTTAGAACTTTCTCGGGGCTTGGCTGACATTGGCAGCGCCCATCTCTTCTGCAGGTCAGCGGAGGACTTTCTAGCGATAGTCATTCATTAACATTTGTATTGTGGCTTTAACGTGGGCTAGATCCCACACCCCTCAGCTTGTGAGGCATACTTATTAAACGTTCTTGTTGAAAATCTAAATAACACTGGAATGACTCCTTTATATGTCATCTTTTAACCAACTACGCAAACAGACAAATGTATTGACATTATTTGGTTATATCGATGTTCATTAAGTTTCCACCATTGAAGAGGGTTAATTGATTCAGGAACTTTCATCTCCATTTTGTAAAGCAGTAATTCATCAGAAGAGCTGTCGTCATTTTCTGTCTTAGAGTCAGACTCCATTATTGCCATTTGCTTAATACGCTTTTCATGTGGTTTGATAAGTAGGCGAAGTGTTAGAACCATGGTAGACAAACTTTATCAACATTTTGAACATTCCCGTCAGTCAATAGTTTAAAACCAAAATGTTCGTGTAATCGTCAGGAAATTAATTATTTTTTATCGGCCGCTGTTTTTTAAATAACCTTTTGACTTCCAATAGTTTGTAAGTGATAGGTCGATTAATCGTTAAAAAATTATTTAATCGTTTCAATTTTTAAACGATTAATCGAGAAATTAATAGTTAATTTCCGCAGACCTAAAAAAAATAATTTTTATTTTAAAAAAAATATTATTTTTTTAAAAATACAGGTTTTATTTACCCTTGTGATCTCTGTTTAATGCAGAGGTGTTACCTTACCATTTGAGACCCTTTGTTTTAAGAGTAAAAACTGCGTACAATCGATGACGTCACAAGTCAAGGAGGTGGGGGCGGCCCACGTACGATCCTTGACACACGGGTGGTCACCAATCCATCTAGCTCACCAGCCGGTGCGTTGGTGTTTGGCACTTGGCGCACTTTGGTCCGGCAGCTAGAAGGCCTGGTCACCGGGCGGGGACAGGAGATGTGGGGGTGGAGGATTAGGTTACAAGGTATGAGTGTGTGTGTGTGGGTGGGTCGATGTTTGGGTGCAGTGCTTCTTTATGTCAAGGTTTTATTTTATTTTTTGTTTAAACGATTTTTTAGGGATCATTGCGAAAATTAATAGTAGAAGCTTATGTTTTCAGGAAAACTTTTTCCAGCCGTGTTGGATGCACTGAGGGCAGACCAGTATCATTGAACTAGTTTCACACGCAGCTATAAAACTCTCAACTTAACTAGACACTGAGGGCAGTAGCTTTATACACGTACTTGTGTTCCATTCACTTTGGACATGCACATTGTTGTGCGGCAACAGGGCGGACAAGATAATCCCGTGACAGAACTGCTACCTATTACGGTTCTGTTTTTTTGGCAACGAGTTAAAGTCAGAAATCATTGTACAGACCCGGGTCCTTTTATTAACATCACGGAGACCATATTGGTAGGCATGTATTTGTTTCATTAATCACTAGTCACGAAAAATTTGCCTCAACCAGCATTTTTTAAATAGTCATTAGGTGGCATTAAAATACTTCACTGGCCATAGAGAAGGAAAAGGTGACATTAAACTGCTTCACTGGTCATAGAGAGGGATAAGGTGGCATTAAACTACTTCACTGGCCACAGAGAAGGAAAAGTTGGCATTAAACTACTTTACTGGCCATAGAGAAGGATAAGGTGGCATTAAACTACTTCACTGGCCATAGAGAAGGATAAGGTGGTATTAAACTGCTTCACTGGCCATAGAGAGGGATAGGGTGCCATTAAACTACTTCACTGGCCATAGAGAAGGATAAGGTGGCATTAAACTACTTTACTGGCCATAGAGAAGGATAAGGTGGCATTAAACTACTTCACTGGCCACAGAGAAGGAAAAGTTGGCATTAAACTACTTTACTGGCCATAGAGAAGGATAAGGTGGCATTAAACTACTTCACTGGCCATAGAGAAGGATAAGGTGGCATTAAACTGCTTCACTGGCCATAGAGAAGGATAAGGTGGCATTAAACTACTTCACTGGTCATAGAGAGGTATAGGGTGCCATTAAACTACTTCACTGGTCATAGAGAAGGATAAGGTGGCATTAAACTACTTCACTGGCCATAGAGAAGGATAAGGTGGCATTAAACTGCTTCACTGGCCATAGAGAAGGATAAGGTGGCATTAAACTACTTCACTGGTCATAGAGAGGTATAGGGTGCCATTAAACTACTTCACTGGTCATAGAGAAGGATAAGGTGGCATTAAACTACTTCACTGGCGATAGAGAAGGATAAGGTGGCATTAAACTACTTCACTGGCCATAGAGAAGGATAAGGTGACATTGAACTACTTTACTGGCCATAGAGAAGGATAATGATTCAATAATCCATCCGTAAACAGCCTGAACCCGACCGTAAGCAATGAAATTATTTCAATTTTCCTCTGTTACTATTACATTACATTGTATCAGACGTCTAATGTCACGTATCAAAAATATGTTTAATGAGAATTAATAGAGTGCTAAAATTAAAAAATAACAGGTCTTTACAATATTCATAAGATAAAATTCGAATGCAAAAAATGAACATTACGGCCTTGACCTACGGCCTTGACCTATCTGAAGATCTCTCTTGTCGTACAGACATTTGTGAGGAGGAGAGCAGATTCGATGGCTTGGAGGTTATCCCCCCTCCCCCATAAAGATATAAAATATCAAGGTACTCTCTGGGGTTATATCCCTTCCCGGTCCTTTGTAACTATGACCAAAAGTTGAATCATCTGGAAAGCCGAGGAAATCTTTTGTAACTATGACCAAATGTTGAATCATCTGGAAAGCCGAGGAAATCTTTTGTAACTACGACCAAATGTTGAATCATCTGGAAAGCCGAGGAAATCTTTTGTAACTATGACCAAACTTTGAATAATCTGGAAAGCCGAGGAAATCTTTTGTAACTACGACCAAATGTTGAATCATCTGGAAAGCCGAGGAAATCTTTTGTAACTATGACCAAATGTTGAATCATCTGGAAAGCCGAGGAAATCTTTTGTAACTACGACCAAATGTTGAATCATCTGGAAAGCCGAGGAAATCTTTTGTAACTATGACCAAACTTTGAATAATCTGGAAAGCCGAGGAAATCTTTTGTAACTACGACCAAATGTTGAATCATCTGGAAAGCCGAGGAAATCTTTTGTAACTATGACCAAATTTTGAATCAATCGAAAGCCGAGGAAATCCTAGACAAGTTTCATGTTTTAAAAAAATGAATAACCAAAGTGAAAGAAAACCGAGATATCACTTTACCAGTGACTAAGTAATACCCGAGATAGTGCTGCAATTGAAGCTGTTCACTTCTGTGATGACTATCATTCCAGGAAGGAGATGCGTGTTTTCGTCGTTTTTTGTCTATTTTAATATGTCGTCGACAAGAATTGAAGTTGACGCGTTGCCCCAATGAATACAGCGAGTTTATTATTGTTAACGACATTTTTCTTCTACCATCTTTTAAAAAATGTGAAGGTTAGGTATTCAGTGACTCGGGTTATCTTTCGTTTCGCTTAAAAGATACCGTTTTTTAAAAAAAATAATGTATCGCAACGCCCACGAGAAAAAATGCATCAGGCTTGAAGAAGAAAACCAAAGGCAAGGAAAAGACTTGCAGGAATGCCCCAGTATTTAGGACAAGGTCGGAATATCATCATCAGATCTGGAGACGTCAGGGAGCATAATAATCTCGTCGCCTGCTGACGGGGGGCAAGGGCTGCAAGCCAATAAAACCTTCCATGTGCAGGAGAAGATAACTTGTCGAGGTCACTACTGCCTTCACGCATTATTCATTTGTTGTTAGCTTCGTTAGGTGACGTGCTCTTGTCTTCTTGGGCACAAGGAATGGTTGATTAAAGTACGTCATTGTTACGTTATTTAGAAATGCTTGTTTGAGATACTTGATATCTCCTTGTCCAAAAACAACAGCAACCGGAAACAACTACGAACTATTTTAGGCCGTTCGAATAACGGCGATAAGAAGTGAGCAACGTCCGTTAGACGTACAAGACGTTGAAGGTTGTTTTCGACGAATAATGAAACTCATAATTCTTATAAACCAAGTCATATCGCACTCCTATTTGTTATAAACCAAGTCATATCGCACTCCTATTTGTTATAAACCAAGTCATATCGAACTCCTATTTGTTATAAACCAAGTCATATCGCACTCCTATTTTTTATAAACCAAGTCATATCGCACTCCTATTTGTTATAAACCAAGTCATATCGAACTCCTATTTGTTATAAACCAAGTCATATCGCACTCCTATTTTTTATAAACCAAGTCATATCGCACTCCTATTTGTTATAAACCAAGTCATATCGAACTCCTATTTGTTATAAACCAAGTCATATCGCACTCCTATTTGTTATAAACCAAGTCATATCGAACTCCTATTTGTTATAAACCAAGTCATATCGCACTCGTATTTGTTATAAACCAAGTCATATCGCACTCCATTTGTTATAAACCAAGTCATATCGCACTCCTATTTGTTATAAACCAAGTCATATCGAACTCCTATTTGTTATAAACCAAGTCATATCGCACTCCTATTTGTTATAAACCAAGTCATATCGCACTCCTATTTGTTATAAACCAAGTCATATCGAACTCCTATTTGTTATAAACCAAGTCATATCGCACTCCTATTTGTTATAAACCAAGTCATATCGAACTCCTATTTGTTATAAACCAAGTCATATCGCACTCGTATTTGTTATAAACCAAGTCATATCGCACTCCATTTGTTATAAACCAAGTCATATCACACTCCTATTTGTTATAAACCAAGTCATATCGAACTCCTTTTTGTTATAAACCAAGTCATATCGCACTCCTATTTGTTATAAACCAAGTCATATCGCACTCCTATTTGTTATAAACCAAGTCATATCAAACTCCTATTTGTTATAAACCAAGTCGTATCGCACTCCTATTTGTTATAAACCAAGTCATATCGCACTCCTATTTGTTATAAACCAAGTCATATCGAACTCCTATTTGTTATAAACCAAGTCATATCGCACTCCTATTTGTTATAAACCAAGTCATATCGAACTCCTATTTGTTATAAACCAAGTCATATCGAACTCCTATTTGTTATAAACCAAGTCATATCGCACTCCTATTTGTTATAAACCAAGTCATATCGAACTCCTATTTGTTATAAACCAAGTCATATCGCACTCGTATTTGTTATAAACCAAGTCATATCGCACTCCTATTTGTTATAAACCAAGTCATATCGCACTCCTATTTGTTATAAACCAAGTCATATCGAACTCCTATTTGTTATAAACCAAGTCATATCGCACTCCTATTTGTTATAAACCAAGTCATATCGAACTCCTATTTGTTATAAACCAAGTCATATCGAACTCCTATTTGTTATAAACCAAGTCATATCGCACTCCTATTTGTTATAAACCAAGTCATATCGAACTCCTATTAGTTATAAACCAAGTCATATCGCACTCCTATTTGTTATAAACCAAGTCATATCGAACTCCTATTTGTTATAAACCAAGTCATATCGAACTCCTAATTGTTATAAACCAAGTCATATCGAACTCCTATTTGTTATAAACCAAGTCATATCGCACTCCTATTTGTTATAAACCAATACATTTCTTGTATGGTGGTCCTACAATTCCTTCTATGGTGGTCTTACACGTGTCTTTCAATGGTTGTCCGACACATATATTGCATGGTGATCCCACAGATGTCGTGTACGGTGGTCCTACAATACCTAGTTCTGTGGTCCGACAATACCTAGTACGGTGGTCCGACAATACCTAGTACGGTGTTCCGACACAGATACTGCTTTGTGATCAGACGCATTACTCTGATTTATTTATTTGTGTATTGTCTTGCGAGAGAGTTTGTGGTTTTATTCCGACACATTTAGTTGCTGCTGGAAGTAAAAATCAAGATGAACTATAACTCTAAAACTAAAAACTGTAACGAAGCAGTGTACATTTTGAGGATGATTTGATTTGTGTAAACTTGTTAGGCTATTTTTTTTTAGTTTCATTCATGCATTTTGGCTCTGACGTACAGGAAAGGGGTGGGGTTTCCTGGAGACAAACGAGATTATATAGACAACACCTTTAGATTGAATCATTCATACTCCCCCACCCTCACCCCCCACTGAGATGGAAGTAGCAGTTGACACAGTTCTCTTGTTAATATCATTTTCCCACTTGCACTCAGCAAGAGCCCCTGATTCTCATTTTAGATTTTCGGGGAAAACCCATTTCAGTCCGGAAATGCATCACCTTCCTAAAATCAAAGGTATGCACATCTCACACTGTTTTTAATCAAGCACAGAAGCTGTTGGCTGGAATAGTACAAACACCCCCAACCCCCACCCCCCACCCACTCAGACCCTATCGAGCGGAACACCACATTACAAATATAGAGGCAGCGGAACACCACATTACAAATATAGAGGCAGCGGAACACCACATTACAAATAAAGAGGCAGCGGAACACCACATTACAAATATAGAGGCAGCGGAACACCACATCATATATATAATAATATATTTACGCTCAATTATCACTGATGCCTAACGCTAAGGGACATCACTCTGCTTTTTTAAAATTTTGTTTTGTAAGCAGTGCTGATTGACTCAAATAGTTATTTTTTGGAGCAGTAATTTGGTGCGCTGCTTTGTTTAAAAATCGTGTTGTGATTAGCACTGTAAAAATTATTATATAAATACTTTGTTTAATTTTCAGGAATATTTCGTATTTATCATACAAGGATAAGTTACTTGGGATTTTAACCAAATAAAAACCTCTATTTAAAATTACTTTGTGTACATTTAAGGTAGTTTAATATTACGTATCTATCATACAAGAACAAGTTTGTTGGGCTTTTGAAAAAAGTTGGCGCCGTAGGTCCCTAAATAAAAGTGGGCGCCGCAGGACCTATATTATATTTATATTATATTTCAGGAATATTTCGTACTTATCATACAAGGATAAGTCACTTGGGCTTTTGACATAAAAATAATTTTAAAAAATATATAAACTCTTTTTTTAATAAAAATACTTTGTGTACATTTAAGAAATTTTAATATTACGTATTTATCATACAAGGACAAGTTAGGGGGCTTTTGAAAAAGGTGGACGCCGTAGGCGCCCTTAAAAAGGGGGCGCCGCAGGCGCCACGGCGCCGCAGCACAAACTAGTTATAAATATAGAGGCAGCGACACACACCACACATATAGAGGCAGCGGCACACCACAAGTATAGAGGCAGCGGAACACCACACATATAGAGGCAACGGCATACCACAAATATAGAGGTAACAGAAGACACGATTCGACCCGGTGAACCCGTAGCAATATTTGAATTTATTCTTATTGTAAGTGAAATAAACACAGCTGAAAGAATGCTTTTAAATTCTAACAATGAATTTTGCAATTTAAAGTTGAAAGCCTTCTATTTGGAATTGATTTCAAATAATCTTTTCAACATTTTCTGAAAGGTGAATATCGTGTATCTATTGTCACAGTGACAGAAACAAACTGTCTAAGGCCACAGTGACAGAAACAAACTGTCTAAGGTCACAGTGACAGAAACAAACTCAAAGGTCAAAGTGACAGAAACTGTCAAAGCTCAAAGTGAAAGTAACAGACTGTCAAAGATGAAAGGAGAGACATAACCATGATATTTTTTACACTTGTGGACAAACTATACATTTAGCGCATCTCTCATCCCCTTTAATAACATTTTTCAATTACATAAAGTAAGGAAGAACAAATCAAACACTTCAAAATATGAACTCTAAGATTGTATTTAAAGATATCAATGTATAAGGAATATATAAATTGGCTCACTCACTGACATTAATTTGTTTTCTTTGTCTACACAAGATTGTGTTTTCTTTATTGTATTGTCGCAAAATAGTCTATGACGTTACGTAAATCAGGTTGTTGTTTTTCAACATTTCCTTTTCAACGCTGATAAGAGCAATGATCGTTCTCAGATCGATATTGAAACTGCTATTAATAAAATAACATTTTCATTAAAAATTCCCTGTTTGTGAAATATATGTCTTCCCCTTACTATGGAATAAACTGAAGAGGATCCAAGGGGTTCCTATAGAAATTCATTGCGGTTACTATAGAATATGCTTTGAAATACACTGATAGGGAGCAGTCAGCAGTGCAAATATAGATCTTGTCAGAGTGGCTAGTTCACCCATTAAGTGTCAGGGTGGCTAGTTCACCCATGAAGTGTCAGAGTGGCTAGTTCAACCGTGAAGTGTGAGAGTTGCTAGTTCACCCGTAAAGTGTGAGGGAGGCTAGTTCACCCATGAAGTGTGAGAGTTGCTAGTTCACCCGTGAAGTGTGAGAGTTGCTAGTTTACCCATGAAATGTGAGGGAGGCTAGTTCACCCGTGAAGTGTGAGAGTTGCTAGTTCACCCGTGAAGTGTGAGGGAAGCTAGTTCACCTGTGAAGTGTGAGGGAGGCTAGTTAACCCGTGAAGTGTGAGGGAGGATTGTTCACCCGTGAAGTGTGAGGGAGGCTAGTTCACCCGTTAAGTGTGAGGGAGGCTAGTTCACCCGTGAAGTGTGAGAGTTGCTAGTTCACCCGTGAAGTGTGAGAGTTGCTAGTTCACCCGTGAAGTGTGAGGTAGGCTAGTTCACCCGTGAAGTGTGAGAGTTGCTAGTTGACCCGTGAAGTGTGAGAGTTGCTAGTTGACCCGTGAAGTGTGAGGGAGGCTAGTTCACCCGTGAAGTGTGAGAGTTGCTAGTTCACCCGTGAAGTGTGAGGGAGGCTAGTTCACCCGTGAAGTGTGAGAGTTGCTAGTTCACCCGTGAAGTGTGAGAGTTGCTAGTTCACCCGTGAAGTGTGAGAGTTGCTAGTTCACCCGTGAAGTGTGACAGTTGCTAGTTCACCCGTGAAGTGTGAGAGTTGCTTGTTCACCCGTGAAGTGTGAGAGTTGCTAGTTCACCCGTTAAGTGTGAGAGTTGCTTGTTCACCCGTGAAGTGTGAGAGTTGCTAGTTCACCCGTGAGGTGTGAGAGTTGCTAGTTCACCCGTGAAGTGTGAGAGTTGCTAGTTCACCCGTGAAGTGTGAGAGTTGCTAGTTAACCCGTGAAGTGTGAGAGTTGCTTGTTCACCTATGAAGTGTGAGAGTTGCTAGTTCAACCGTGAAGTGTGAGAGTTGCTAGTTCACCCGTGAAGTGTGAGAGTTGCTAGTTCACCCGTGAAGTGTGAGAGTTGCTAGTTCACCCGTGAAGTGTGAGAGTTGCTAGTTGACCCGTGAAGTGTGAGGGAGGCTAGTTCACCCGTGAAGTGTGAGAGTTGCTAGTTCACTCGTGAAGTGTGAGAGTTGCTAGTTCACCCGTGAAGTGTGAGAGTTGCTTGTTCACCCGTGAAGTGTGAGGGAGGCTAGTTCACCCGTGAAGTGTGATAGTTGCTAGTTCACCCGTGAAGTGTGAGAGTTGCTAGTTCACCCGTGAAGTGTGAGGGAGGCTAGTTCACCCGTGTAGTGTGAGGGAGGCTAGTTCACCCGTGAAGTGTGAGGGAGGCTAGTTCACCCGTGAAGTGTGAGGGAGGCTAGTTCCCACCGTGAAGTGTGAGGGAGGCTAGTTCCCACCGTGAAGTGTGAGGGAGGCTAGTTCACCCGTTAAGTGTGAGAGTTGCTAGTTCACCCGTGAAGTGTGAGGGAGGCTAGTTCACCTGTGAAGTGTGAGGGAGGCTAGTTAACCCGTGAAGTGTGAGGGAGGATTGTTCACCCGTGAAGTGTGAGGGAGGCTAGTTCACCCGTTAAGTGTGAGGGAGGCTAGTTCACCCGTGAAGTGTGAGGGGGGCTAGTTCACCCGTGAAGTGTGAGGGAGGCTAGTTCACCCGTGAAGTGTGAGGGAGGCTAGTTCACCCGTGAAGTGTGAGGGAGGCTTGTTCACCCGTGAAGTTTGAGGGAGGCTAGTTCACCCGTGAAATGTGAGGGAGGCTAGTTCACCCGTGAAGTGTGAGGGAGGCTTGTTCACCCGTGAAGTGTGAGGGAGGCTAGTTCACCCGCTAAGTGTGAGGGAGGCTAGTTCACCCGTGAAGTTTGAGGGAGGCTAGTTCACCCGTGAAGTGTGAGGGAGGCTAGTCCACCCGTGAAGTGTGAGGGAGGCTAGTTCACCCGTGAAGTGTGAGGGAGGCTAGTCCACCCGTGAAGTGTGAGGGAGGCTAGTTCACCCGTGAAGTGTGAGGGAGGCTAGTTCACTCGTGAATTAATATGTTGGACTCTGGTCACTAGTTCACGGGAAGGACTACGTGAGTGTGAGTTTGGGAGAGGGTGAGACAGGACTGCCCAATAGACTTTTAAACAAAAAATTAAAAGAACTACACAACGTAAGTTCTCAGAAAGTAAACAGAAGAAGAAGAAATTTCCCATCTATTTTGGCAATGGCTAATGAAGCATAGGACACAAACATTGTTGGCAACTCAGCACCGAGCTCATAGGTTTGGGAATTTCCGAGCAATTTTTTAAAATTGCTACAAACTATCCTGCCACAAAATATGAGTATTTAGTTGCAGGAAGTTGGAAGATATAAGCGAAGGCATTTTTTCTGGGTAAGCAAATCCTGGTATGAAATTAATACTTTGTATTTATACACTATGGAGTAAAACCAAAAGTAGGATTACTTCTGCAATTGAGGAGTCGGGAGTAAACTTTGCGTGTTGTAAATCATAGTATCTCTTTTCATTTGACGTTCCATTAAAGAATAACAAACAGAAACAAGAATTGTGCATTCGTCTTGTCAATTTATCTTTGTCTAAACAAAACTTGACATAATTAACATTTGTTGAATTTTAAAATATATTATCCATCATACTGACTTATGGAGCAATGACTTTGAGCCGTCAAGTCTATGGCGCTTCTGTTGATAATGTTCTATACGCTTCAGAACAATTAAACATTCACTTATTATCTTTGGACAGAGTGAAAGAGGCTGCTGCTTCAGATCATTTTTTATTAGCTTATGTAACGGTTTCACTCGCACATGCTAATCAGAGGCTTCGCACATCTACCATCAGCAAAGTTGTTTAGGCACTGTAGAGAAGGGGTGGCCTCTACGGGGCTCGACGGACGAGTAAGGTCGCGGGTCGCGGACCTGACCGCGACCCGAAACCGACAACTCCTGGCAGGTAATGCCAAAGTCCGATATGTTAGGTGTTAGGTGCTATTCACATATGATTACAGTCGCTGTACGGATCTTAGACAAAGCATTTAGATGCAATGTCGATGATGAGAACCAAAGTACCCGTTGAGGGTCGGGTTACTCCGAAGCGACCGCTTCGTCCCCCTCATTTCACTAGCAACGTCATTGAGCGGTGCCGGTTTAGGTAGGGCCAGGAGCGCCAGTACGGATTAGCAAACGGAACCGCGAAGAAAGCAGCGGACGCCGGCTCTGAGGAAACCTTCCAGTGGCGGCTACACCCTAGGTAGGTCATTAATGATCACCCGCATAGCGGCCGTCCTAACCATAGAGACTCGTGTGCTTTGCCGGGGTGGCGCCAAAGTGGTAGCGGGTCGTAGTAGGGAAATTCCACCCCTCCTTGTGAGGCTAACTTAGTGAGAGGCATCTTCGACTTTCTGTCCTGGATGCCCAAGTGGTCGTTTCATAAGCGACCGCTTCGGGGGGTGGGGGGGGGTCTTAGCTGTTACGTCCCCTTGGAATAGGGGGCCAGATAGCTGGGGGGGGGTCTTCCAGGAAGACCCATAAAGAGCATTAGGCTCGGGGATTCTGATTTTCTTCCACATGTAGGATCATTAGGCACTGTCGGATATCAGACGACCCGGCACGTAAATCCTGACGTAATATCAGACAACCCGGTGCGTAAATCATGACGAAATCTCAGACGACCCGGCGCGTAAATCATGACGTAATATCAGATGATCCGGTGCGTAAATCCTGACCTAATATCAGACGACCCGGCGCGTAAATCATGACGTAATATCAGACGACCCAGCGCGTAAATCCTGACCTAGTATCAGACGACCCGGCGCGTAAATCATTACGTAATATCTGAGTTCAAAGCAGAGTTCAAATACCACTCGAGATGAGACGAAGGAAATTAGGGGAGAGAGATGGTGAGAGCGGAATATTTTCTTCTATTGGGGGAGACGGACTGAGAGGTAAACGTCTCTTTGAGGGAAGGGTGGAAATGAACGAAAAAATGAGGAGGTGGCCGAGTTGTTTGACTCCGATGGTAGTGTAAGAAACAAACAATGTTCGGTTCCCTAAGTGGGTGTTTTATAAGTAGATTACCGAGACTTAAGTGCTACAAGCTGCAGCAAATTTCTCCCATTACTTGATGTTAATATAGACACCATCCAAGCATGCCAGGAATCCTGCGTCTAATAATCCCACAGGTGTCTGCTGTTGGCCTCGTATCGCAACATGGCCGCTCTCTCGTCTGATTATCTTATTGAGCAGACTGGTGAACACGGCTCAGAAATCTCTGGCATTTCTTTCACGTATAGAAACAAAAGATATGACAAGAACCTTCAGATTTTAGACAAATGTTTTGTTTTTATGGCGATGCGGGGTTGGTCTTTTAAAAAGAGTTCAGTAATTTCATATAAACAGCAATTTATAAAATAATTTCAGGAAAAATTTTCAGTGATTAAATATTAATTATTTATTTCTAATGATCCACAAAAAATGTAATCGACATTTAGCTCAAAGGATTCGGCCCCAAAAGTCAGTCCCCTGAAAGAGTCCTGCCAAAACGGCTCTAGGCTATGAGACCTAAGAATCAAGGGACTGACTAGCGAGTTTTGTTGTAACAATTTCTTTACAACATATTACCTTTAACGGATTTTCTTAAGTACTTGGCATGAAATAAAATTTCATAATGTAAAATGGGTGTTTTTTTAATAAAGATTTCTTCCTAATTTTTTGTAACTGTCCGCCAATAACGAATGTCCCTATTCTGTCCAAGTAACGTCACAAATTGTTAGAGTTGGGGAGTATTTTGGCGTTTTTATGAGTGTCCTACGCCTCAGAGTCCTCTTGTTGTGCAGATGAGTGTCCTACGCCTCAGAGTCCTCTTGTTGTGCAGTTTTGTTAAGGGTCGAGGAGATGTTAAACATAACACTTCTTTCATATGATTATAATTATAATATTATTACTATGAAATAATGAGGGTTTTATCGGTTTTGGTGTAAATAGATTTATTCAATATATCATTAGTTCAGTTTCAGTAACTTTAGATTCCTTTTCAATGTCCAAATGTTATGTATGAATATATGGTTCCGGATGATATCCCGGGAGTGCTTGGAAAACATACTAGTTTATAAATATATATATTCAGTTTGTATTCTATGCGCTCCTTCCGTTCCACGCCTGCCCTTATTGAACCAAACTTTTGATACCCACCGCGATAAACGTGTTGTCCTAACATTTCAACAAGCCGCGCATATTCGCCATTTTCTTGTCCTGAGCCAAACATGTAATAGGCCAACAATTCCGATAAATGTTTCCTGCTTATGTTGACCCGGTCACAGCTGAGCCAAAGATCGCTGTTCAACAGCTCCAAATTAGGATGTTACACTGCACAGAGTTGTCCTAACGGCGGGACTACTAAGTGCCAGTGTCATGTAGACCAGTGCTTCTCAAAGTGGTGGTCCGCGGACCGAAGCCGGTCCGTGGGCCATCCGCTGCCGGTCCACAGAAGTTATCAAACAAGGGCGAAAGTATAATAATAATCACTTGTTTTAAACCATCAATACTAGCCCTTTAGAATATGTCAATTTTTCGTTAATAAGCACATGAAATAAAATAAATACAATTAAATAAATAACATTTCGCTACCACGTCAATAAAGGGAAAATAGTTAACCGGTCCCTGGAGCAATAGAAAAATTCCTGCCGTATAATTCCTGCCAGACTAAAAAAGTTTGAGAAGCACTGATGTAGACCAGTGCTTCTCAAAGTGGTGGTCCGCGGACCGGTGCCGCTCCGTGGGCCATCCGCTGCCGGTCCGCAGATGTTCTCAAAAAAGGACCGAAAAAATTGTCAGTGCAGGGAAAATGGTGCACCGGTCCCTGGTGCAATGGAAAAAATTCCTGCTGGTCCGCCATACTAAAAGTTTGAGAAGCACTGATATAGACGATTAACACCAAATTATGGGGAATGCTGATATGACAGATTTAGTTACCGCCTATTCTTGTAAATTGTACCCATCCAGGACACAGTTTGTCTGTCTTATTGTACCCATTCCAGACACAGTTTATCTTATTGTATCCATCCCAGACACAGTTTATCTTATTGTACCCATCCCGGACACACTGTGTCTTTCTTATTGTACCCATCCCGGACACAGTTTGTCTGTCTTATTGTACCCATCCCGGAAACAGTTTGTCTTATTGTACCCATCCCGGACACAGTTTGTCTGTCTTATTGTACCCATCCCGGACACAGTTTGTCCGTCTTATTGTACCCATCCCGGACACAGTTTGTCTTATTGTACCCATCCCGGACACAGTTTGTCTTATTGCACTCATCCCGGACACAGTTTGTCTGTCTTATTGTACCCATCCCGGACACAGTTTGTCTTATTTTACCCAACCCGGACACAGTTTGTCTCTCTTCTTTTCGGAGTCTTGATGAAGCTACACATCTACAAAAATATATGATTGGCAAGTTACACACTTGATGAAGTTACAAATCTTAAACAATATATGAGAGGCAAGTTTACCTAGCGTTGTAGCATCTGCTGCCCACAGATTTTAGCTTGAGTTTAGATTCCAGTCCTTGTATCTGAAAACTAAAATTAATTTTGACATGCCAATGAACCTCTAAGCACTATGAAAAATATATGTGCTAAATTTTTTTGGTAAATAGGTCATTTTGTTGAACAACAAATCAAACTTTTAGAATAGAATACACAATTTCTGCTAACAGTCTTCCTTGGCGAACAAACATAAACACCATAGATATTTGTTAATGAAAAACTTAGCTACGATGTATAATTGAAGTAGAAATCAACCAAAGGATCTACTTGGATTACTTATTGAAGTCTCATTGCATTCCTACTTTCTTCTTATCATGTAACAAGAGGATGAGGTATTCTGGTTTGGCCCTTCGTTCAATTGTACTGTACAGAAAACAAATTCTAAATGCTACTACATTTAAGTCTCTTACATCAGTGGTCCCCAATCTGTGGTCCGCGGAGATGTGCCTGGTGGTCCGCGAGCAAAGGGCCATTAAATTATGTTATTATATTATATTAAATTATAGACATGTTTTGTACTGTGTAGTATTTCTCTAGGGCTGTGGTGTCCAAAGTCCGGCCCGCGGGCCAAAACCTGCACGCTAAGCAATTTTAACTGGCCTGTGGCCTCATCTTAAATAACTAATTGACGGACGTATTATTTCTGTAACTTATTATTTCTGTTACGACATTATATTTATTTTTATAATTCGAAATTTTGTACTGTTTTGAGTACCTCAAAGGGTGGCCAAAATCGATAACATTTTATTGTTTACTAATTACCAAACAAGGTGAGCAATGAAGTTGCTTCTGTTTGTTCTGCTATTAATGACGTTAAATTGCCCATTAAACAATATCTGTATTTATATTACTGATCTTGTCACTACCATCAATGTGGAGCACAGTTAACTACCAAAACTTGTCTGTACAAAGTCAGCGAATATGCTGGCAAAGCTTTTAACCTTCACTGCACATGTATCATTCAACAGCAAGTTTTTTTGTGCCGAACACCTTAGATGTGATCGTGTCCTTAAGCCAGTGATAAAAGCTATAAATTCTATTCGTTCTAAAGCCCTGTTTGGCCGCCAGTTTAAGCTGTATCTTCTTGACCTCCAGTGAGAATACAAAGATGTTGTTCATCACAATTATGTAAGATGGCTCAGTCGGGGAAAACATTTCAGTGTTTCTACACACTTTAACAAAAATTGGGCATTACATAGAAACATAAGGATTAACTAATTCCAGAACTATCTGATACTGCTTGGCTGGCAGATTTTGCCTTTTTAGTTGATGTGACAAGACATCTAAACCTTCTTAACACAAACCTTCAAGGGCACAATGCAGTGGTAAGCCAATTATATTCACATATCAAGGCCGTAGCGAACAAAGTTGCAACTTTTTCAAAGGCAACTGTCTCAAATGCAGCCTTATACCACACATTTCCCCTCACTACAGGAAATCATGACAAGTTTTCCAGAAAGAAGCTTCAATGAGCAAAACAGAAGTATGTTGTAAATGTCAAATCCATGACTGATGACTTTCAAAGACTCTATAAGGACTTTGCAACTATTGAAAATGAAATGATATTTTTTTTTACATTTCTCTGTTGACCCTGATGATGCTCCAGGCCACCTGCAACTGGAACTGATTAAGTAGCAGAGTGTTGCTGAATGTCGCAACAGACAACAACAGCTTTGTCGCATTGGCTTTTACAGTCAGCTGGATAAAGAGAGATTCAAAAATGTGTACATTTGCTAACAAAATTCTCAGCTTGTTCGGCTCGACATACTTGGGTGAGCAGACATTTTTAGTTATGAATTTTAACAAGGACCGTGTGAGGACGAGAACAAGTGACTCTCATAGTATATGTATCTAAACCAGTGGCATTGAGCCTGACCTCACCTATTTATTCAGTGGCATTGAGCCTGACCTCACCTATTTATTCAGTGGCATTGAGCCTGACCTCACCTATTTATTCAGTGGCATTGAGCCTGACCTCACCTATTTATTGTATTCAAGATCTTAGTTACACCATTCACAGTAAAATTTTGCTATAAAAACTTCTCAACCTATATCAACCTATATCAACCTATACCAACCTATACCAACCTATACCAACCTATACCAACCTATACCAACCTATACCAACCTATACCAACCTATACCAACCTATACCAGCCTATACCAACCTATACCAACCTATACCAACCTATACCAACCTATATCAACCTATATCAACCTATATCAACCTATACCAACCTATATCAACATATATCAACCTATATCAACCTATACCAACCTATACCAACCTATACCAACCTATATCAACCTATATCAACCTATATCAACCTATATCAACCTATATCAACCTATATCAACCTATATCAACCTATATCAACCTATATCAACCTATACCAACCTATATCAAACTATATCAACCTATATCAAACTATATCAACCTATATCAACCTATACCAACCTATATCAACCTATATCAACCTATATCAACCTATACCAACCTATACCAACCTATACCAACCTATACCAACCTATATCAACCTATATCAACCTATATCAACCTATATCAACCTATATCAACCTATATCAACCTATATCAACCTATATCAACCTATATCAACCTATATCAACCTATATCAACCTATATCAACCTATACCAACCTATACCAACCTATACCAACCTATATCATTTGTATCATAATATTGTAATCCGGCCCGCGAAATTCTTTACTGCAAGGAATCTGGCCGGGCATGCAAAACGTTTGGACGCCCCTGCTCTAGGGATTGTGCATCTTTCCATACACAAGATGGAAAAGCTTGTTACCCGTTTTGGCGGCACCGCGTCCAAAGAACATCAATGACACATAGCGCAGAGCGGACAACCGCCTACAATCAATCTTTGCGCTCTGTGTCGGCGCTCTTATGTCGGTGCTCTTTTGTCGTGCGCGATTTTGATGGGTCACCCATGTTGGCAAGCTTATCTACTTCTATTTCCGGTTTTTTTTTACTATTTCGTTTTGTGTTCCTAAATTTCATTAACGATGGGATTCGAAAGGAGTATTTGAATTACGAGAGTCATTGCAAAGATTTTTCCCAGAAAAGAAGTCACCGCTGGCAGCACATTTCAGTGTTTAGGTATGGGTCGCAAAACTTGCTTACCTTTGTGACATATTCAGCCAGCTCAAAGAACTCAATCTGTCCCTTCAGGGGAAAATGAAAACTGTTTTCAAGTTGGCTGACAAAGTAGCTGCATTTAAAGCCAAACTGAAGTTGTGGGAACGACGCGTGAACAAAGGCATTTTGGATAGGTTTCAAAAATTAGCGGAATTTCTAGGCGAGACTGAGCCTGAGCACTCTTTGTCCCAGTTGGAGCACGATCACCTGTATTTTAAAAGAGTTTGAGCGCAACTTCCCAACCACAAAAGACCCAAGAAATGGTAGCGAATGGATCCGTGACCCATTTGTCGACAAACCAGGCGAATCGCACATGACTGTGCAAGAGGAAGTTATACTGCTCGAGATTGCAAATTCAGTGGCCTTAAAACTACGCTCAAGAAAACAACTCTTCAAGTCTTCTCGATTAAAGTCATGGCGGAATATCCTGAGATTGCCACCAAAGCAATTAAATCCCTATTGCCATTTCCGACATCCTATCTGTGTGAAGCGAGTTTTCTGCAGTGACAACAACGAAGACAAAACAATGGAATAAAATGGACATGATCAGCACATTTCGGGTGTCATTGTCTCCAATTACCCCCAGATGGGACCGTCTCGTTGCAGAGAAATAAACTCATGATTCTCATTGATTTCACATTCTAGTAAATTAAATGATTAAACAACTAGTGTATTACACGTCAAAAATGACGCGAGTTTTCAAAATGGATATATTTCAGTTTTTTTAATTGTCCCTTTTGCCTGAAAGCCGCATAGTAAATAATCAGAAAATGTAGAGACCAAGAGAGAAAAATTAAATCTCTTTTCCATATTGAACAATTTTATGCGGACGTTTGAAAATAGTGGGGGGTTTTTTTTTGTTTGTTTTTTTGCAATGTAATATATATTTTTCAAGGTGATTTTTTATAGCGGTGGGCTTTCTAAAATCTAGCGTTACGAACGGACATAGCAGAGTCAATATTTTGATTATATATACGAATATATGTGTTATGAGAAAACCTCCAAGCTTAGGCTTCGCGTTATATAAGTTTGCATGAATAATAATGATATAATCATGATAATAGTAAATGCATAGTGAATTACACACAGCATAAAGTGATACTGCGGCAAAGAAGTTTGAAGTTCGACGTATTAACAAATATTGCTGAGGAGTCAGCCGGACGTTAACTTGCGGCATTGAATAGTGCGCACCAATTATGAGTGCACCAATAATACAGCACAGTGCATTAAAAATAAATTATGTGACTGTAATGTGATCCACTTCACGCATATCTGTGATTTGAAGCCATTTAAGCTTCATCGATGATTATGACTTGTCAGTTTATTCGCCCATTTGTCCATACATTATCACCACAACATAATCAAAACATGTAAAAAATAAACTGTAATTTTACACATGTTAATAACCATTTATTTTGCATGAAACGTATTAAGCAAAGTTTGTCACAGGATAACAGAAAAGATTAACTTATCAACTGTTAATCATATTTACAATTTAATATAAACGTGTTAGTAATTCACATAAACGTTTTTATTGTTGTCAAGTCAGCACCTTTGCAAGATCTATTATGACTTGTCAGTTTATGCGCCCATTGGTCCATACATTATTACCTTTACATTATCAAAAACATGTAAATAAAAAATTGTAACTATTTACAAATATGAATAACAACAAACTATTTTTTTGCATGAAACCTTTGAAGTAAAGTTAAGCACTGGATAAAATAAAATATTAAATTATAAACTTTAATATACACGTTTTAGGAAATCTAATAAACGTTTTCATTATTGTCAAGTCAGCACTCCTTCCAGTTCTATATTAAAAGCAAATATTTGTAATTCAAAATTAGTCTAAGACGCATTAAAATATTACATGTAAATAACAATAAAAAAAACTATTGTGGGGAGGCGTCCGATTTTTAAACATGTTATTTTTTTAAACATACAAATATGCAATCTCAAAGTGTATAAAAGAAAAACAAACGCTAAACTGAAGCATAAGTTGACAAATTTCATTTGCAGTAATAAATAATGACTTTGTAGTTCAAAACGCATCGAAACTTGACAACCGAATGACAACCAATTGTAAATTTCATAAACCGAAGAACGAATGTTATATATTAATATAGAAAATTAAATTTATAATTACGTACGTAATATTGACATGGACACATACACAAAAACGGACATTTAATACAAAATAAATAAATAATAATATTAATCACATCAAATAAAACATTGCTCTTTTTATTTCTTTCCCTCCACACATTAATAAAAGCTCAAATAATGACGCCACACAATATTTTATGGTGAGCAACACATTTTTTTAATCTCGAAAGCAACATTTTTAATTTTTTTTTATCGGGAGTTACCTCGCATAGCGTCAGGACTGACAGACACTACTTGCGTGACAGATTGCAAATTATGTTATTTAATGTTTAATTCATTATTTGTGTGTGATTGTATTTTATTTTGAAGGCATGTTTAAGTACAATTAAATTAAAACTATACACTCAAAAAGATATAAAATTCCTTAAAATACCCGTATAAACAATCAATGCATCCGCAAACCCTACCCCCCCCACATCCCCCCTCCCCAGGTTAGTGGGCCGCGATAAAATTATCAAACTTCTACCGGTCCGCAGCGTTAAAACGGTTAGGGACCACTGTCTTACATGACCAAAATAAATACGTCATATAGCTACCTCATTCAATTATACCACATAGTTACCTCATTCAATTATACCACATAATTATCTCATTCTATTATACTATACTCACTCACCCTTATATTATACATGTGCGCATCATTCTTAAATACCACATTGCAACCTCTTTCTTGACATTCTGAAAGCACGCATGCATTTTGTTGGGAGGGAAAGAGAGAGAGATAGATAGATAGATAGATAGAGAGAGAGAGAGAGAGAGAGAGAGAGAGAGAGAGAGAGAGAGAGAAAGAGAGAGAGAGAGAGAGAGAGAGAGAGAGAGAGAGAGAGAGAGAGAGAGAGAGAGAGAGAGGAGAGAGAGAGAGAGAGAGAGAGAGAGAGAGATTGAGAGAGAGAGAGAGAGAGAGAGAGAGAGAGAGAGAGAGAGAGAGAGAGAGAGAGAGAGAGGAGAGAGAGAGAGAGAGTAGGTTTAAAGAAGAGCTTCATTAAATCTCCCAATAAAGAAGGCAGTCCCATTAGAGAATAAACTCTTCGGCGAAAAATGGGGCGCACATTTTCAAATTGCATCATAGAATTCTCCACGTAGTGAGCATTCTTTATCCGTGTACCACTAAAGATTCTATTTTAGGTGCATGATAATATTTAAAAAGTTAACAACGTCACCAAGGTATTTATTCACTCACCCCTCTCTTCCGTTATTTACTGAGATATGTAATTTTGTTGTTCGTACAAAGTTAAATCTCTAAACAAAGTGTTTACTGCATTTCTGAGATTTTTTTCAGATATTTTTAGCCAAATACTTGTGGAATGATCAAATACTGGAGTTTTTCTGAAAGAGAAATTTCAGATTTCAGCGCATGAGTCTCATCAAATCTCTATCTGGAAACATTGGTGGTGTTTCTTGAAAGAAATCTATCTCCGTTAATGTCTATCTATTAATGTCTCTCCGTTAATGTCTCTCCGTTAATGGCTCTCCGTTAATGTATCTCCGTTAATGGCTCTCTGTTAATGTCTCTTCATTAATGTCTCTCTATTAATGTCTCTCCATTAATTTCTCTCCAATAATGTCTCTCCGTTAATGTCTATCTATTAATGTCTCTCCGTTAATGTCTCTCCGTTAATGGCTCTCCGTTAATGTCTCTCCGTTAATGTCTATCTATTAATGTCTCTCCGTTAATGTCTATCTATTAATGTCTCTCCGTTAATCTCTCTCCGTTAATGGCTCTCCGTTAATGTCTCTCCGTTAATGTCTCTCTATTAATGTCTCTCCGTTAATGTCTCTCTATTAATGTCTCTCCGTTAATGTCTCTCTATTAATGTCTCTCCGTTAATGTCTCTCCGTTAAAGTCTCTCCGTTAATGACACTCCGTTAATGTCTCTCCGTGAATGGCTCTCTGTTAATGTCTTTTCATTAATGTCTCTCTATTAATGTCTCTCCATTAATTTCTCTCAAATAATGTCTCTCCATTAATGTCTCTCCGTTAATGTCTCTCCATTAAATCTCTCAATTAATGTCTCTCCATTAATGTCTCTCCGTTAATGTCTCTTCATTAATGTCACCCCATTAATGTCTCTCCATTAATGCTCCATCTGGCAATATTTCCAGCCACACAATGTAAGACTCATCGTTTTCATTGCCCAAATTTATTCTCACCTCAAGGTAACTTAATGGTATCTTAATAGAATTCAGTCACACGACCTTCACCCGTTGACTCACTTGACCTTCACTCTAAGACACTTTTGTAACCTCTCGGGTATCTGTAATGACTCAACACATTTTTCTGGATCTGATAAAACACTCCCGGAAAAAATTAAGACAAAATTTTCAAGGTGTTTGTGAGCTTCCCCAACACAACAAAAAATAATTGTTTCCGTCAGGATATTTAATATGTGGACATAAGCAAGATGTGTATATTTGTAAGATGTGGATATATGTAAAATGTGGGTATAATTAAAATTAGGATATATGTAACATATTAATGAGTAGATGTTTACCATCTCTAGTACACAGGTGTTTACACAGGTGTTTACACAGGTGTTTACATCTTTCCCAATGATAATTACAAATGTCTTTATAAAAATAATTTTGAAATAAAAAAATTATTAGACAAACTTTATTTTCAAACATAAATAATATAAAAGCCCAAGTGGCTCACTCATTGGATGTGGAACGCTGATGATGTACAACAGTCTATAGCAGTTTTAAAAAATCGTGTGGTGATTAGCGCTGTAAAAATATTTAATATGACGTCATTGGTTGATCTTATATTTAACACAAGGTGTGCATCAAAAGGTGTGCAAATTAATTACAAATTAAAGACGCGCTGTAAAAAATATATTATATGACGTCATTGCTTTAGCTTATATCTTAATTTTGGAAAAAGGGAACGATGTAAAAATAGGATTTGATGATTTATAATTATAAAATACTTTGTGTACATTTCAGGAAGTTTAATATTTCGTATTTATCAAACAAGGATAAGTTACTTGGGGTTTTGACAAAAAAAGTGGCGTACTTTATGGACGGCCCCTATAAAAATACTTTGTGAACATTTCAGCAAGTTTAATTTTTGCTTATGAATAAGGTGGGCGCCGTAGGCGCCCTAAAAGAAGTGGGCGCCGAAGGCGCCACGGCGCCCCGGAACAATCTAGTCTATATATATATACCGTATATACTCGTTCTAAAGCCGACCTTTTTTGGACAAAATCTAGGGGGAAAAGTTGGGGGTCGGCTTACGAGCGGGTCATACGTGATGTCTGCATGGATATTGAATATCGGTGTTGTTATTGTAGATCATCAAGGTCCTTTTATACATTCTACAAGATTCGACTGGTCTATCAAAAGCTGTAAAATATTGTTAAACATCTGCACTTACCTTATTTAAGCATTTTATTTATGTTTGTGAATGTTTTAATAATTTTTTTTACAAATTTTGTTTTCAACAACGAATTTTAATGTATGCGCTTTCGTCACTGTTCACCTAATGGAAAAAAAAATACCGGTAACTCTTGTCTAACAAAGAGGACAAAGATAGGTAGTACAAAGTAAACAATCATAATGACCGATTTTGCTTGTAGTTTAAAAAAAAATGTGTACCATTTTGGTTACGCTGTCCTATTATTTTGGAGGGGTTGGCTTACGAGCGGGTTAACACTTTTAATTCTATTCCCTTCCAAAAGGGTGTCGGCTTATGAAACAACGGGCTGTAGAACGAGTATATGAGTATGTACGTTAATTCACTAGAACAAGCACAAGGTGTGTGCAAATAAGCATGATAAATGACCCTCTCTGGGGTCGACCAATCACAGTTTATGGTTGGCAAGCGAGTGTGGTGCTGGGTGGGGTAAGTGAAGGTAACAAAAACTGCAATGCGCATGTCTCGAGACCAACAATGCGTTGACGGTAACCCCCCTCCCCAACGTTCTCTCGCTTTGTTTTCATTTCTTCGTGGTGCTGCTGTTTGTGTCCGTTCTTTCCCCCCCTTTCTTTGCACTATCTGTGAGCAAGCCTACGGCGTATACGTGTATAACATGGCGGGTCGTATCTAGTAATTTTATAATCAATAAAGAGACATTTTTATCTGAATATTTTTACAGATGGTAATAACAATATCTGCCTGGCTACTTAAATTGGAAATATGGAACAACTATTTATTCCACATTCTATTCTTTTTCTTGAAATAACTTCTATTTAAGTTAGAAATCCTTCTTGTAGTAGCATATCAAATTTGAGGCGATCATTTTTCTATTGCCATATGTAAAAACACGTAAGCAGGCAGCGTTAGGTCATCAACGTATGACTATTGTGATACTTACATTACTCCTAGCTAAAAGATATACATTATATGTATATACGCCATGGTTATATTGCTGAGCATTTTGCAATATTTACTTTGATTCGATTCCCTGTTAGAAATGCTATAAAACAAAGTTAATTTCAAGTGCTCGGTGGTCGAGTGGCTTGCGCGCTCAGCTGGCGTATCGAAAGTCTCTGTGAAGGCAGGGATTTAATCTCCAAGGGCGACTCCCTGAGTCCCTCCAGCTTCGAAAGGGTATCTGACTTTTTAGTTAGGGGAAACAAAGCCAACTGAGAGTTGGGCCACACAATCCCCTCAAATCTGTGCACCTTCAAGGCTGCGTCACGTGTGCGTTCTTATCAGAACTTAGTAAGAATGTCAGCATTGACTGACTCTGTATAACGCTCTTTATCCAGCAAAAACCGGCGTTAAGTTGCTTTACGTTGTACAAAGGTGATGATGTCGGTAGATTCAAGTCAAGCGAAGGTCACACTGAACCAAATAAACAATTTGGAAACTTAAGATATTGGGACAGAGACACTTCAATCAGCTCCATGATATGGTCTTCTTTAAATATTTTTGGTCAAATGTATAAATCTATGTATGTCAGTAACAGTTAAGGACAAATGATAACTTCCTAAAAGACGGTTTGTATAGAATACGATTTTGATTTTACACCTCTTGTTGTTAAATGTAAAGAGGAAGTTACCTACATACAAGTTCAGTTTAGTGTGTCGAAAAGTTGGTTCCCTCATAGACACGAGCCCTTTGAGAGATATGTTCCCTACACACAAGTTCCTCGAAGTGCGTCCTAAAGTGAGGTTCCTGAACGCTTATCTAACCCCTTCTGATGTTTGCTTTATGAAAGTATTTGTGCACACGACACTTAGAGTTGGTGAGAATTGGCTGTGGACAGGTAAAAGCCACGACCCTACAAAAACGTAAGGTAAGCAAGACACATACACCAACAAATAACGTAAACAAATTTACTTGATGCAGGTTCATGTCAGAATAATTCATGTGTAAAGTTGTCATGTTTTGGTGGGATAGAGCTGGGATAGAGCTGGGATAGAGCTGGGATAGAGCTGGGATAGAGCTGGGATAGAGCTGGGATAGAGCTGGGATAGAGCTGGCAATCAAATGATTTAACATTGATTTCAGACGATAAGTAATTATTGTTTGCCAAGTGAAAATATTTATCTATGAAACTTGCAATAAATTGATCTATAGAAACAAATCAAAAGATTTTCTGAAAATGTCTCTGGGAATTATACATTGCAAAGTTAAACGGGGAATATGTGGCATGGTCTCACGTCAAAAGGGCGAAACAATAAGAGCGAAAATGAAAAAGGCGAAAGCCAAAAAAGGCGAAAGATAAAAACGGCGCAAGGCGAAAACAATTAATGCGAAAGATGAAAAAGGCGAAATCATGTCAGGGTTAGGGTTAGGGGTTAGGGTTAAGGGTTAGGGTTAGGGGTTAGAATTTCCTGAGATCATAACTTTAAACTTTTTTGTTTTCACCTTTTTATTTTCGCTATTTTTGTTTTCGCCTTTTTGACATGTAACCCAAACATGTGGCATAGTCTCGCAAAGCAAAGTGCATCATGTCTAGGTTAGGATTAACCAAATGTGCCAGTCTCTGGGTTAGGGTTAGCCAAGTGTGCAATAGTCTGGGTAAGGGTTAGCCAAGTGTGACAGTGTCTAGGTTAGGGTTAGCCAAGTGTGCAATAGTCTGGGTAAGGGTTAACCAAGTGTGACAGTGTCTAGGTTAGGTTTTACCAAATGTGCAATAGTCTTGGTAAGGGTTAACCACGTGTGACAGTGTCTAGGTTAGGTTTAACCAAATGTGCAATAGTCTGGGTAAGGGTTAACCAAGTGTGACAGTGTCTAGGTTAGGTTTAGCCAAATGTGCAATAGTCTGGGTAAGGGTTAACCAAGTGTGCCAGTGTCTGGGATAGACATGGCCGAGTGAGTTATGAGTGTGTGTGCTTGCGTGCTTGTGTGATTGTGTGAGTGTGTGTGAGTGTGTGTGTGAGTGTGTGTGTGTGTATGTGTGTGTTTGTGTGTGCGTGTGCGTGTACAAATGGTTGCATGAATTACTGAAAATATCAAAAATTAAATAAATTAATAAAATCTTATCTATTAATCTAATCGCTATTCGGACCCGATAGTCTTAGTAATCTAAAAACCTGTTTTTATTGGCTCAATAAGAGAAAATGTTAAAGAATATTGTTTATATTTTCTTTATATTGGTATAGTTGTCAAGCTTGTGTGGTCGTGTGGAAGAGTGTTGGCTTGCGGTGCAAGCGGTCACGTGATCGATTCCTGGCGTGGGAATCATTTTTTTCATTTGTCTTTTTTTTTAAAATTGTCTTTTTACACTCGATTTTAGAATACCTGCAAACAGTTATTTCTTCGTATTCGGTTTTTTCATGAATAATCTTTTTGGCTGGGAAGGCCGATCCCGTAGTACTGGGACGCTGGCTGGATAGGGCCCCAGTTTGAATTGCAGCCAGGGCCCCGTGCAGTCTTATTCCGCCCCTACTCAAGCCAGTTTCTTTCAATTTGTTTTTATAAAGCTCAAATCTTGGCAAGAGAAAAAAATTAGTTAAGAATTCCTAAACAGTAACACTCTTCAGAAATACACTTTATCAATATTCTCTGGCATTACCTCTACATGGGTTACACGAACAAGCATACTCTAACATTTACTTACCTGATTTTATCCGATTCTCTATACCTCCCTTTCAACTTCCTTTCACTCTTTTTTTCTCCCACCCTCTATATTGCCTTTTCAATTTCTCACGATTTCTCTCTCTTTCAGTCAAACTGTCTCCCTCTCCACTCTCTTTCTCTTCTCGCCAACTCTATCTCTTTCTATCATTTCTCAAACTCTCTTCCTTTCTTCCCCGTTATACTCTCTCTCCCCCCCCTCTCTCTTTCTCTATCCTCTTTCGGTTTTCACACTCTCTCTGTTTTCTTCCCCACTAACTCCCCCCTCTCTCTCTATCTCTCTATATCTCTATCTATCTATCTCTTCTCGCCCATGAAACTCTTTTTTTACCTTCCCTTTTATCTCTCTCACTCTTTCTGTTCCCTCATTAACTTTTCTCTCCTTCCCCCTCTTAATTTTTCCGCTCCCTATCTCTTTCTCTCTCTCCCCCCTCTCTCTCCCTCCCTCTCTCTCTCCCTCTCTCTCTCCATCTATCCCCTCTCTCTCCATTTCTCTCTCCCCTCTATCCATGTCTCTCTCCCTGGCTCACCAAATGAGTCTGGCACTAGAGAGCCTACACTTGGCACACCGTACCCGTGACCTGGAGGTGATCTGTTGCATTCCTGGGGATAAGTAAATCTTTCAGCGTCAAACCAATTTATGAAGCGAAATAGCGCAGGGGCGATATTTTTATATGCAGTCTACAATAGCATATTCTACTGACAATGTGAGGCAGTTCCTGCAGAGCTCTCCCAAAATATACCCGCAAGTTCAAAATGATTTGTACAACAGATGTAGAAAAGTGCAAGTTTGGGTTTTTGGGGGCGAATCTTGAGCACAAGTGATATATATTTACAGCAACGGTTATAAGCTTCACTCCCATATGTACAAATTTCACGAAACATAAACTGTACTTCAAGAAACTAATAAACTTGTCCCTAATATAATCTCTCATAACAGTCGTATATAGGTACAGTCTAGCCACTTTGGTCTCGGCTTGCCACATATACCAGTGCATGTTTGCTACTTTGGTCTCGGCTTGCCGCATATACCAGTGCATGTTTGCTACTTTGGTCTCGGCTTGCCGCATATACCAGTGCATGTTTGCTACTTTTAAATATGGTTCATCCAACCCAAAAGTAAATTTACAAATTTACAAAAACTACCAACGTTTCATAGAATAACTATGTTGTCATCTCAGCACCAAATACATTTAATGGAATATTTTTAATTATTTAACTAGAATATTTTATAGTATTACATATCTAATAATCAGTCATATTATTACCAGCATATATTTGAATCTTTTATACTCTTATTTGTGCAAGGTAGAATTCGTATATTTTTACTTTACTAAGCTAAAATATTTGAGCCTTTTACTTGACTAACTCACAACCTCTAAAACTACTATTTGACTAAGCAAGAATCGATTAGACTCTTACAATCTTTTAGTACGTTACTTGACTAAGTTATAATTTTGACTAAGGCGCCCGGAACGTGGCAACCAGTGGCGTAAAAACGGCTTGGCATTGGGCCAGTTGCCAATGGCGCCGACCTGCGCCAGTTCAAAAGGGCGCCGTTAAATCTCTAATTTTTATATTTTTATTTAAATAAAGGGCGCCAAACATTTGCCAACGGCGTCAAAAACCCATTTACACCTCAGGTGGCAACAAGTAATCCATGGGTTGAAGAAGGGAAAATCAAAAATGTCTGAAACACAAGTTTATGATCCTGGTGTGTTTAAACAAGCTAATCGCTTCAAAAAAAATTAACTCACGTTACAAATCTTGAAATGGCTATACGATTTATTTTATTGTACATTATTTATGGAGTTTTTTTTATTCGTTTCGAAAGGTTCTTACTAAAGCCACTAAGCGCCACATAGGTAGTTCAAAGACAGATGCTACGAGCTTTGAGTTCAACCCGCTGTCCAGAAATAAGATCGAGGTCATGAACTATTTATTACACACGAGTTACTCTGAGTAGATTTTTTCATTAAAGTTATAGCTTATATAAAAGTCTTACAAAATTCCAATCATAATCATTGTAGATAAGTATTGGTTCTATAATGTATAGTGTGGGGTCTTCAGCAATTTTGTTCCCCCCTCTCTGCTAGCAACATGTTATCTGTTTACATTTTATCAGTAGGTAAATTCCATGATATTTTTAGGTCTCTGATGAAACGGATGAGAAAAGGACTACTTGTACACACATACACCTTTATACAACGAACGCCTCTCATAAATACACATTTATACAACACATGTATCTCATAACTACACCTTTATACAACGAACGCCTCTCATAAATACACATTTCTACAACAAACGCCTCTCATAAATACACATTTCTACAACAAACGCCTCTCATAAATACACACTTATACAACAAACGTCACTCCACGGTGTGGCAAGGTAGGGGGAGATAAACTAAACAACCTTTTCCCATAAAGCAGCGGGGCGACCTTGACGATGACGTCACACCTAAGGGTCTACTTGATGACATTGCAGAGGTATGCTGCAATAAAGATACAAAAATAAATTGTGTAACCAGTTTATTTACTTAAAGTAACATTTTTAAAACTCTTGATTAAATTCTTGTTTCTTCCTCTTTAAAAAAAACTGAGGTCTATATACGAACGGCCATTGGTAAAACGAAAAAAAACCATACTGCTTCAATCGCCATCAGATAAAGGAGACGATTCGGTGCATTATCTTCCATGGGTTGAAAGAAGAGAGTAGGTTCACTATTTGCCATGTGTTGAAAGAAAAGACTAGGTTCATCAACTGGTGTGAACTTATATGAAACAACTGTCAGTTACATCGTAGTAGTACATGAACTGTAACGTGTTATATAGACCCGCATATAAACAATTCCTAGAAATAGTTTAGCATCCTGTGTCAAGCCATTTAGCAAGTATCTCAGAGTTTATTTTTCTTAAAATAGGCTGGGAAGAATTAGGAACATAGCGTTGCTGAGATTTTTTGAGACATTATTACACTGTCAGCACGTGTCTGCTCGTGTCGTCAAAAGTCTTATCAATTTAAACTTTAACTACCAGCTCGTGTCTTCTAAAGTCCTATCAATTTATACTTCAATTTTCTGCTCATATCCTTGAAAGCCCTTTAATATAACACATGTACTTTAATTTTCTGCCCATATCTTCAAACGTCCTATCAATTTATACTTTAATTTTCTGCCCATAATTTCAAAAGTCCCATCAATTTATTTTTTTATTTTCTGCCCATATCTTCAAAGACATATCTCTATATTCTTTAATTTTATGCCCATATTTTAAAAAGTCCTATCAATTTATTCTTTAATATTCTGCCCATATCTTCAAAAGTCTTATCAATTTAACCTTATTTTTCTGACTATATCTTGAAAAGTCCTATCAATTTTTACTTGAATTGTCTGCGCGTCCCTTTAAAAGTCATTAATCATTGCAGTGTGCCCTTGTCCTTTTCTTCTATAGATTGACTTTGAAATTTCTACATCTCTATTGGATAAACTTAATTGGTGGCATTTTAAAGTAGCGCTGAATTTAGTTGTAGAAAGTCTCATACACTCCAGTGAGACGGCTGTCTTGTAGAAAGTCTCATACACTCCAGTGAGACGGCTGTCTTGTAGAAAGTCTCATACACTCCAGTGAGACGGCTGTCTTGTAGAAAGTCTCATACACTCCAGTGAGACGGCTGTCTTGTAGAAAGTCTCATACACTCCAGTGAGACGGCTGTCTTGTAGAAAGTCTCATACACTCCAGTGAGACGGCTGTCTTGTAGAAAGTCTCATACACTCCAGTGAGACGGCTGTCTTGTAGAAAGTCTCATACACTCCAGTGAGACGGCTGTCTTGTAGAAAGTCTCATACACTCCAGTGAGACGGCTGTCTTGTAGAAAGTCTCATACACTCCAGTGAGACGGCTGTCTTGTAGAAAGTCTCATACACTCCAGTGAGACGGCTGTCTTGTAGAAAGTCTCATACACTCCAGTGAGACGGCTGTCTTGCGGAATGATGCGTGCTACCAAACTGTCGTACAAGGGCTTGATTCACGTCGCTTTATTTATGTTTGTTCAAGGAATTTATTGGGCAGCCTGGGTCTACTGGCAGTGGCAGCACGGAGTTGGAGGGGGGGGGATAGAAATACGATTTCTATTTCCTTCCTTTTGCAAATATTTTGGTAATGTTGAGCACTCAATTCATGAGTGACTACTTTGGGAATATTTTATGACTGTTTTTTATTCTTTTATATAAGCAATTTCGTTCATTCTCCACACAGACACTAAAATTAAGATCGTGTTTCCTTTTTAAAGAGAATAAGCCATTTAAGTGCGCAAACATTTTTCAATTAGTTTACTTATATGCCCTTATTTTATCTGTTACAGACGCTCCTTCTTTACATAAGATTATTGCGTCCTACGCTTATCTATGGTTTGTGTTTAGTCTTGCATACGTTAAAACCATTCTGTCGTACCCGTCTGATCCGTATTTGATGTAAGGTCCGTGTCTAATTTTTGGAGAAATAAATTTTATTATTTTTGACACCCTCAACCCTCCTGCACTTTTAGTCATCGCAAATTTTCATCTGCATACGCGGGAAATTTATTTATATCAATTATATCCATGAATTGTGTTAACGTTTTATTGGTTGTAGTTAGAATTTAACAGATACAGCAATTTTTACTTCCTAAAGAATAGCGGCTGACAAACTTGAATCGGTAACAGGTTCCAGCACAAAAGTGTCATTTTTAAAAATCCTTTATATTAACTCGTGGTGTCTGTTTGCTTGCTTGCTTGCTTGTCGAAAGAATTTTGGATCGATTTTTAACCCACTTTCTCGTAAGCTAGCGAGCTGAAATTTTGCAGGCAGATTTGTGGCAATGAGAATAACGGTGTATGAAAATTTCAGATCGATTGTATGTACTGTGATTAAATTATTGAATATTTAGATTATTGTATTTTTCTCTATGTATCATGTTAAATTTTTGAGATAGAGTGTCGCGGTGCGTATTATAGTGAACTACCTTTTTATTAATACTTTCCTGTTGCGTGATTTGGTGCGTATTATATTGACAATACTTGTTATAAATATTCCCGATCGGTGCGCATTATATTAAACACGTTTTACGAGACAAAACTAAAATTGTGTATTTTTGGATTGTCTTGCGCTGCGTATTATAATGAAAATTATTTTAGTTACAATGTACTAGTTTGTGCTGCGGCGCCACTATTATTTAGGGCGCAATTTAGGGCGCCTACGGCGCCCACTTTTTTCAAAAGCTCAAGTAACTTATCCTTGTATGATAAATACGAAATATTATTGAAATGTACATAAAGTATTTATATAATACCCTTTACAGTGCTAATCACCACTCGATTTTTTAACTAATTTTAGAAATCAGCGCACCAAATTACTGCACCAAAAAATAACTCTTTAAGTCAATCAGCACTGTTTACAACACAAATGCTGATGTCAAAGGTTCGTGCGTTGTTTGGTTAATGTTAATCTGAAAACCAAAATTATTATGATTTTAAGTCTATATTTTCAATTTTTAAAAAAAGCAGAGTGATCTCCCTTAGCGTTAAGCGTCAGCCATAATTGAGGGTAAATATATATTAATATATATTATTAGGTTTTGCTGCGGTGCCGTTGCGCCTCAGGCGCCCACTGTTTTTAGGCCGCCTACGGCGCCCACCTTTTTCAAAAGCCCAACTAACTTGTCCTTTTATGATAAATACGTAATATTAAACTTCCTTAAATTTACGCAGAGTAATTTTTTTTGGTCTAAAGCCCAAGTAACTTATTCCTGAAATGTACACAAAGTATTTATATAATATTTTTTTACAGTGCTAATCACCAAACAATTTTTAAAGTAAATTTAGAAAGCAGCGCACCAAATTACTGCACCAAAAATTAAAAACTCTTTTGAGTCAGTTAGCACTGTTTACAACACAAATGCTGACGTCATAATTTTTAAGTCTATATTTTCAATTTTAAAAAAGCAGAGTGATATCCCTTAGCGTTAGGCGTGAGGCAGTCAGCGATAATTGAGCGTAAATATATATATGATGATTATATTATTATGTATCTTATCTTTTCTGTTTACAGACGCTCCTTCTATACAGAAGATTATTGCGTCCTACGCTTATCTATGGTTTGTGTTTAGTCCTGCATTTTTATTAGAGATTTAAATGCTGATAAAGTGTTGGTTTTCCTGGATTCTTCAGGCAACCCATTCCACGCCCGAATTCCGGACGGGAAGAAGGAAAACTTGTATGTGTTTATTCTTGCATACGGAATAAGAAAGGTGTTTTTATCCTTATGTCTATCTGAGGGTTGTATTAAGTTATCTTTGTGTTGTATTTCTAAATTAGAATTAATTGCTTTATGTATGATTACTACTTTGCTTTTGGTTCTTCTATCCTCTAGTGTTTCAAGGTTTAATGATTTAACTAATGGTGTTATTCTTGTCAGTTTCGAATATTCTCCAGTAATGAATCTGGCAGCTCTTTTTTGAATTTGTTCTAGTTTATCAATGTTTTCTTTGGTGGATGGGTCCCATACAGAAGATGCATATTCTAGTACAGGTCTCACCAAAGTGAGGTAGCATTTTAGTTTTATATCTCTATTACATTTGGTAAAGTTTCTTTTTATAAAGCCTAAGGTTTTGTTTGATTTTTTAATAACTTCATTGACCTGGGGATTCCATGATAGTTTCTCATTTATTAAGACTCCTAAGTATTTTGCATCTTTAGTTTGGATCAGTTCTTTTCCATGAATGTAATATTTTGAATTTATTTGTTTCTTTTTCTTTGTTACTCCAGTTGACACTTTTCTGGGTGGAAAGACATACTCCAGTTAGTTTCCCATTTTATCAATTCATCTAAGTCTTTTTGTAAAATTTTGCTGTCTTGTTCTGATTTAATTGTTCTATAGATTATACAATCATCAGCAAATAACCTAACTTTTGTACCTGTTGAGATGTTGTTGGGTAAATCATTTATATAAATTAAAAATTAAAAGTAAGGGACCTAGCACAGTTCCTTGTGGAACTCCTGAGTTAACCTTTATTGGTGCAGATTTAGATCCATTAATTATTACAGTTTGCTCCCTGCCCAAAAGGTAGTCTTGGATCCAGTGATGTAAGGAACCTGAGATTCCAAAGTAGTTAAGTTTTTTAAGTAAACTAAGCTGGTGAACTTTGTCAAATGCTTTTGAGAAGTCTTGTAATATTGTATCTATTTGATCATTTTTGTCTAAGCCTTTTGATAGTTCATCTATTAAACCTATTAATTGTGTTTCACATGATCTGTTTTTTCTAAAGCCGTGTTGATGTGGGCATAGGGCATTATATTTGTCAAGGTGGTTAACTATTCTACTATATATTATGTGTTCTAGTAATTTACAGGTGATACTAGTAAGTGATACAGGCCTGTAATTACCAGGGTCTGATTTATCCCCTTTCTTAAAGAGTGGAGTTACGTTAGCTAATTTCCAATCCTGGGGCACTTTAACCTGGTTTAGAGAGGCTTGAAAGAGAACTACAAGGATTGGGGACAGTTCATTGCTTAGTTCTTTTAATAACCTTGCAGGCAAATCATCTGGGCCAGTAGCTTTGTTTATTTTAAAGTTTTTTAGGAGTGAATGTATACCTATCTCATCTACAATTATGTTACCTATTTCCGGCATTTTATTTAAATTTATTTAAATTTATGTCTCGTATATAAAGTATTTATAATCAAAACGTGCTTTTTTACGGGTTCTTTTTATATGCTACTTCGGTCCCTTGATATTTCAGTTCAGTAGCATTAGTATCGGAGGTTTTTAAATTCACTATGAAGTTTTAAATTTCTGCATTAGTTACGTTCACATATTTTAATAAAGTTCGGAAATTTCTTTTATTTATTTTTAACATTGGCTTTTCTTTTACATGATTACATTTTATATATTATTTATATCATTTTATTTTAACGTTTTTTGGTGGCCCCACTTTTAGACAACAATTAATAAATGTCAAATTGCCCCCCCCCCTTCCACAAAATGCCGCCGGAGCATTTGATTGGCTCATCTATTAAATTGATGGGATACAGAAATGTTCGCTTCTTCAAGAGGAGTAACTGTGAAATTTGAAGAATCAAATAAGTTAACTGCGGAACAGTGTTACGTTCTCATACTACTTGGGCCTCTTGGTTTTTTTCCAGTTCAGTATGTATCAGAATAATGTATGTCCTAAATGGAGTTTGAAGTTTTGGCACGTTCACGTATTTGAGGATAGCTACTTTATTTCTTTTATCAATTTCTTATTTTCTTATTTAATTTATTTGATAAAAATGTCCCCTTTGTAAAAATTGTTCATTCTTAGAAACTATATTAACGACGAGGAATTTTCCGCCCGGGGCATTTTCTCCTCTCACCTCCCTCTCGATACGCCACTATCATTCACCCAATACACTCACACAAGAGAAACAATACGCTTATAAAATAATTTCCTTAAATAAATTCTCATCACAAACATGTATACCACTTAAACACAGAACACAACATGTGTAATATTAACAGAGAAATTTGTCTGCCATAATTTGTCTGTCAAAGTTCCTTATCCAACAATTTGTTAGGGTTTAAAGTTTAAATGTGTCTACCTGTCATGCTTAAAATAACTTCTAAAAAAATCAAGCATTTTTCTACCCAATCATTATCATAATTTAGATAACTCTACCATATTTACTATCCAGAATTGTCCAGCCTGTTCTTTTATATATACAGTAGAAGTCCATTAGTCCGGCATCCAACAGTCCGGAATGCCCGATAGTCCGGCATCGCTCCGGAAATTTGTATTATCCAAAAGTGTGTCTTTCAAGCAAATAAAAACGCCCGAGAGCTATTCGGAAGTTTTCGGGGTAGTTCGGGATCACCGGGAAGCGCTCTGTAAACCCTCAGCCTACTCAAAATCGCGAAGAAAGTGACTCAGATGCCGAAACGGAAGAAAAGGAAAAAATCAGCTGGGCAAAAGCTGCAGAATCACTAAATAAGTTTATCTCTTTTACTGAGGCTAGTACTAGCTACAGTGCTTCAGAAATTATTGATTTCCAAATCATTAGAAATAAATTTTATAATTAACACCCAAAGTTAAGAAAACAAAAAGACATTCGTTACTTTTTTTAAATATAAGTGAAATATGGTTCATAGTACGTGTACATTCATTATGTGAAATGTAAAATAAACTTTGTTGTATTTGCAGCAATAACAATTGCATACTGTATTTGTATTTTAATTATTAACCTAATTGTTCTTATAATTACGATTTATGTATGTATGTAGTTAAAAAAACAAAGTACATTTGTTTTACGGCAAAGCCTACACTAAAAAGAAGGGGCACCGCCCGATAGACCGGAATTTTCGATAATCCGGCACCGAGCCGGCCCCGAACGTGCCGGATTATCGGACTTCTACTGTAGTTGGATGTTTGACTAAAGGGTTTTATTTCGGCCCCCTTTTTATTGCCATCAAGCCCTATCAATAAATAAATATCAATCTCTTACAATCCAAACATAAATATCAATCTCTTACAATCCAAACATAAATATCAATCTCTTACAATCCAAACATAAATATCAATCTCTTACAATCCAAACATAAATATCAATCTCTTACAATCCAAACATAAATATCAATCTCTTACAATCCAAACATAAATATCAATCTCTTACAATCCAAACATAAATATCAATCTCTTACAATCCAAACATAAATATCAATCTCTTTCAAACCAAACATAAATATCAATCTCTTACAATTCAAACATAAATATCAATCTCTTACATTACAAACATAAATATCAATCTCTTACAATCCAAACATAAATATCAATCTCTTACAATCCAAACATAAATATCAATCTCTTACAATCCAAACATAAATATCAATATAACAAAAACCTGACTGTTTATGTTTCCAACAAATTATTCGACTAACAAACATTTTAAATTTCTAGTTTTATAAACACCAGCACGAAGCTAAGGAAGGCGACAGTTATACTTATATAATATATATATATATATATATATATATATATATATATATATATATAGATATATATATATATATATATATATATATTAGGGCTGATATCGATTAATTTAAATTTAATCGTAAACTTTTGAAAAATTATCGATTAATTAATCGATATTGTCGAATAAAGCCAAAAATAGAAATTTATGACGTCATTAAACTGAACATTTCAAGGGAAGTAACAAAAACAGGTAATTGACTTTTAAAACTAATTTTTGTGAGTTATTTCCCCTGTTCCCTGCGCTGATGGTGTCAGCCATTTTTACCACGTTATTATTAACTTTCTTTCGTTCCTGTCTGTCCACAATTTTTTTTTAGTTTCTGCCGGTCCACATAGATTAATGAAATAAATTTTAATATTAATGTGGAGATTAATTAATCGATAATTTCGATTAAAGCCAAAAATAGAAATTTATGACGTCAATTAAACTGAACATTTCTCACGGATATTGAAAATTAAGAATATTTTGAACTAAATTTTATGACAATGTGTTGATACTTGATCGGATGTTTGTGCTGAAGGTGGTACGTCAGCGATGTATTTGATCCTTTAAAAGAGAATAGTTTATGGCAGTGAACACAGTAAACTTTTTCACCATCTTCGACTTTGCCATCCGCAGCTAGCTTAAAAACAAAATGTTTGCTCAACTTTCTAGTTATATGTTAAATTTTAACTGCGCTGCCGCTGTCAGCCATTTTTTAGTTGACGTCTGCCGGTCCACATATAGTAATAAAAAAAATTATAATATTACGCGGGAGAAGTTTGTACGTAAGAAAATATATAAATTATTATTAATAATTACTTATTTATTAATAAATTTTTTGTTAAAAATATTTTCAATATTTTTCTTAATTTTAATCGAATTTTTATCGATTAAAATAATTTTAATCGATAAAAAAAATTTAACGATTAATCGAAAAATTAATCGTTAATTTCTGCAGCCCTAATATATATATATATATATATATATATATATATATATATATATATATATATATATATATATATATATATATATATATATCATGGATTATGATTAAAGAACAAAAAACTGTATCCCTTAAGTACAACGTTCAAGTTTAGCAGTAGTTGCATGTGTTCACAATAAGAACTGGTGCAAGGTAAAAGATGGAGATTGCTGTGCTTTTTTTTTCGTTTACAAATTTCAGAAGCCTCCCCTGTAAAAGTGCTCATTTATCTCTGGATTTATGCTTTATTAAGTGCTTTAAGGTCGGTGCTCAACATGTCACTTTTTGATGGTCGTTTGAACTATTTTAGACCGGGAAGAAGATATTACACTTTACAAGTTACGCGTTTGAAGGTTGCTAACATTAACATAGACAGACTCCACTCTTATTTATTAGCTCATCTGGGCACACGTGTGTTATCATGAGACGCACTGAGCTCGTGTACATATGCCATCGTTCCTGTAGACTTTCTGTCTTCTTTCACTTCAGCATGTAGTTTACTGGGCCACGGGTGAAGCATCATATCTAAACTATTTTTAGGTCCACGTGCTCAGTTTACTGCGCTCATAATGAAACAAAAGTATATTACTACAGAAGTAAACATCTTATTTAAAATACTTAGGACTACAGAAGGTTTTCCTGGACTCTCTATAAGTGATTCCCACGCGATATTACTTACACAAGTCTCGTTTGTTTGCAAACAATTTCCTACCGCGTGATTAAACGAGACCTGCGCAATTGACCTTGAATTGACAGACGACACTAACACTAACTCTTCTATTTTGTTGTTTTCCAATTTTGAGTTTTGAGATTGAGAATACAATGTGATGTATGCAGAGAACTGGCGAATATGCAAATAGTTGATGGTAAGGAGAAATGGATTTTTTTTAAAATGAATGTAGAATTCCTTAGCCGGCCTCTCTGCACTTGCTCTAATGGCGGCATCCTTGACATTCTGATGCAATGGCGATAAGACGTAACACACGTCATTTCTTATCCGCTAACGTATTTCGTTTTCAAAAAGTTACTTTGGGGTTCTCTTAATGTGCTAACATTCATCATAAGATAACCTTGGTTGTGAATATATATATGACTAGTGTATTTATTACCCGTCAACTATGACGGAAGTTTTCAAAATGGATATATTTCAGTTTTTGTAATTTTGCCTGAAAGCCGCATAGTAAAAAATCAGAAAATGTAGAGACCAAGAGAGATAAATTAAGTCTCTTTTCCATTTTGAACAATTGTATGCGGACGTTTGAAAAGAGCGTTTTTTTTTGTTTTTTTTTGTTTTTTTTTAAATTTTAAAAAAAAATTTTTTTTAAATATTTTTTTAAAGTTTTTTTTTCAAGGCTATTATTTTAGCCGTGCGCTTTCTAAAAACTAGCTTAACGAACGGACATAGCAGAGTATATATTTTGATTATATACACGAATATATGTGTTATGAGAAAACCTCCAAGCTTAGGCTTCGCGTTATATAAGTTTGCATGAATAATAATGATATAATCAGGATAATAGTAAATGCATAGTGAATTACACACAGCATAAAGTGATACTACAGCAAAGAAGTTTGATGTTCGAAGTATTAATAAATATTGCTGAGGAGTCAGCCGGATGTTAACTTGCGGCATTGAATAGTGCGCACCAATTATGAGTGCAACAATAATACAGCACAGTGCATTAAAAATAAATTATGTGACTGTAATGTGATCCACATCACGCATATCTGTGATTTGAAGCCGTTTAAGCTCGATCGATGATTATGACTTGTCAGTTTATTCGCCCATTTGTCCATCATTATTACCACAACATTATCAAAACATGTAAAAAAATAAACTGTAATTTTACACATGTTAATAACTATTTATTTTGCATGAAACGTAGTAAGCAAAGTTTTTCACAGGATAACAGAACTGATTAACTTATCAACTGTTAATCATATTTACAATTTAATATACACCTGTTAGTAATTCACATTAACGTTTTTATTGTTGTCAAGTCAGCACCTTTTCAAGATCTATTATGACTTGTCAGTTTATGCGCCCATTGGTCCATACATTATTAACTTTACATTATCAAAAACATTTAAATAAAAAATTGTAACTATTTACAAATATGAATATCAATGAACTATTTATTTTGCATGAAACCTTTGAAGTAAAGTTAAGCACTGGATAGAAGAATATATTAAAGTATCAACTTTAATATACACGTTTTAGGAATTCTAATAAACGTTTTCATTATTGTCAAGTCACACCCCTTCCAGTTCTATATTAAAAGCAAATATTTGTAATTCAAAATTAGTCTAAGACGCATTAAAATATTACATGTAAATAACAATGAAAAAAACTCTTGTGGGGAGGAGTCCGATTTTTAAATATGTTATTTTTTTAAACATACAAATATGCAATCTCAAAGTGTATAAAAGAAAATCAAACGCTAAACTGAAGCATAAGTTGACAAATTTCATTTGCAGTAATAAATAATGGCTTTGTAGTTCAAAACGCATCGAAACTTGACAACCGAACGACAATCAATTGTAATTTTCATAACCCGAAAAACGAATGTTATATATTAATATAGAAAATTTAATTTATAATTACGTACGTAATATTGACATGGACACATACACAAAAACGGACATTTAATACACACAAAAAACCATTAAAAAACTAGTTTTTGACTATAAATCTTTTATGTTCGAGAATTAACTAAAAGAATGTTCATTATAATACGCAGCGCAAGACCATCCAAAAATACAAAATTGTAGTTGTGTCGTAAAACATGTTTAATATAATGCGCACCGATCAGGAATATGTTTATAAAAAGTGTTGTCAATAAAATGCGCACCTTATTGCGCGACAGAAAGGTTGTTCAATATAATACGCACCGCGACGCTCTATCTCAAAAAATAACATGATACATAGGAATAAATAAAATAATCTAAAAATTCAATAATTTAATGACGGTAGATGCGATCGATCTGAAATTTTGATACATAGTTTTTATCATTGGCACGAAACTGCCTGCTAAATTTCAGCTCGCTAGCTTACGAGAAAGTGGGTTAAAATCGATCCAAAGTTTTGGCGACAAGGGCGCAACCAGACACCACGAGTTAATATAAAGGATTTAAAAATAATAATAATATTTATCACATCAAATAAAACAATGCTCTTTTTACTTCGTTCCCTTCACACATTAATAAAAGCTCAAAAAATGACGTCACGTCACAATATTTTATGGTGAGCAACACATTTTTATAATCTCGAAAGCAACATTTTTATTTATTTTTATAGGGAGTTACCTCGCATAGCGTCAGGACTGACAGACACTACTTGCGTGACAGATTGCAAATTATGTTATTTAATATATATATATATATATATATATATATATATATATATATATATATATATATATATATATATATATATATATATATATATATAAATGTACATGTAATTATTTAATTTTCTTCTCTTTAGGGGCTGTTAAACAATTTGATCAAAGGCCAAGATGTCCATCATATGGCTTGTTTTGATGGCGATTCAGATGTTCTCAGACTTCATTATATGTACCCCAATCTCACCGAAGGGACTTACACCTGGTGACTTCAATGATTTAGTTCAAAAAGCACATGTAAGTTGTTGTTTCTCAGTTTGTTTAGGTCTAAAGTTTGTGTTCGGCGGTTATTTTTATTTTTTTTCCATTACCATAAGTAGACATACTACGTCACGCAGGAGTGGCCTAACGCCGCCTCTGATGGCACGCGTAAATACAACCTCCTTAGTTTGACGAGCACATCAATAACTTGAATATTACCACCCTTGTTTGATGACCACATCAATTACTTGAATATTACCGGCCTTGTTTGATGGCCACACCAATTACTTTGTACTTGAATATTACCGCCCTTGTCTGATGACCACAAAAATAACTTTCATTATTACCGCCGTTGTTTAATGAGCTAATTGATAATTTCATTATAACCGGATTTGTTTGACGACCACAAAAATAACTTGAATATTACTGCCCTTGTTTGACGAGCCCTTTTCTTTTCCAGCTCAAGCGGAAACTGGAGATGGCCATCAACAGGAGCATCGTGCCCCACCCTCCCAGCAAGCCAACCAATGACGCGTCCCCGCCACACCAGAAACATAGAGAGCTCCCAGTGGCGTCTCCACCGAAGGAGGTGCCTAGCTCTAAGCTAAGTCTACTGGCGGAAGCTTTAGGTACACAATGAAATGAATGTTCTTCTAGCGGTTTACACTGAACTTATCTACCAGTAGTTTCATTTTAAATAATTATTTAAGGAAAAGTCTTGATTTTTATTATTAAAAACTAGTGTATTACCCGTCAAAAATAACTGAAGTTTTCAAAATAAATACATTTTAGCTGAAATCTATTTATTTTGAAAAAATACACATCAGAATAAAAAGTAATGTAATACAGAACTTTTATTTATTTTATTTATTTTTATTTTATTCATTTATTTTCATATTGCACAATTTTATGTGGAACGATCGAAAAGAGTTATTTTTGGTGCTATAATTTGGTGCGCTGCTTTCTAAAATTAGTAGCGTCAGGGACAGACAGACATGACATACAGTGCAAATTATGTATGGTGATGGTTAGAGAGTTTTCACGAATTGTTTTTCATTTAATGTAATCGAACCTTTAAACATTGGCATTGCTGTGATTTTTTGGGGATTTAATTAAACAACTGATAATGGCTTCAGCTGCTCAGATGTACATTTTGCTGGACATAAACTTTGGCAAACTGACAATAGGTCCAGCCGCCTATCAGTCAACTTACTTTACAAACTAACCAAAAGTAAATCAGTCTCGCAACATATTTCACGGGCAAACAACCACATTACAATGAGTATCCAGACTAGGACACGTATCTGGAATTTTCTAAAGAACTATTTTAAGAGTAGTATATTGTAATATGCTCTTTAAATAGCCGCATGTTATAATCGATATATTCAGACAAAATAACAGATATAATATCCTTTCTATCAATTTAAAAATGATCTTGGTTAATGGAAAAACAAATAAAATAGATAACTAAAATAAGTAATAATTATTTTTCATAGTGTTAGACACGTCAACCATATGATCACTATCGTCGTTGTCCATGTTTGTGTATTGTTAGACTCATCAACCATGTGATCTCTATCGCCATTGTCCATGTTTGTGTATTGTTAGACTCATCAACCATGTGATCTCTATCGCCATTGTCCATGTTTGTCCACAGACTCACATCGACCATGAGATCTCTATCGCCATTGTCCATGTTTGTGTAGTGTTAGACACATCAACCATGTGATCTCTATCGCCATTGTCCATATTTGTGTAGTGTTAGACACATCAACCATGTGATCTCTATCGCCATTATCCATGTTTGTCCACAGACTCACATCGACCAGACACAGTGACCTTCACCTTTGGTCCCAGACTCAGGGCAACAATCTCTGACCATTTAAAGAAAGCAGTGCTCATCGTGCGGTTACGTCCCGTGAAGAACAACAGGAGACACGGCAAAGCCAACATTAAGATCGCAGCGGAGTCTGAGATCGCTGAGAAGATACGAAACGTCACATCGGAGAAGGCGATCGAAAAGACGCTGCTGCTGAGAATAAGACAGACACAAAGTCAAGACGAAGATGATCGAGACCTGAAAGGAGATGGTGATAACGAAATAAGACGAGCTTCAAACAAGTTGCTTCAAAAGTCAGGAAATCAAGGTCAAAACAAAAATATGCGTGACCTCAAAGCTGCAGATGTCAAGGTCATCATTAACATAATCGATTCCGTGACCGGAAAGAAGAGAAGGCTTACGGCTACCAAGGTGGACGTTAAAGAGCCGTCCGATGTTAAGGTGACCATAACGAAGGAGGTCAACGATGCGCTTCACTCCCCAAATCATACGCTGACCCTACAAGTCATGTGCAAACGATGCAAGAGACGCGTCCATCTGGAGAAGCTTTTCAAGACGTCAAAGCAGAAAAATAAATGGAACGGACCAAGACTCCGCCGCCTCAACCCCAACCGCCCTTACCTCGTGATAACGACCAACGACAACTCAGCGACAGACAACGACATTGCCAGAGACGCCCGCTCCAAACGTTCTGCACCCAACAGCTGCCCTCAGGGTGAACATCTTCAACAATTTTTACTGCTCGGTGGAAAGCTAGAGACATGCTGTTCGGAAAGACACTACATTACCTTTGAACAGCTTGGTTTAGACAAGATCATTGTATTCCCTAAAGGCTTTTCCACGGTAAGGTGTTTGGGCAGCTGTGGGTACAGTGGTCAGTCATCGGTTCATTCTACAGGAGAACCTCAGACATTAGAACAAGAACTCCATAGGAGATCCAACAAAGAAAGGCTTGTTGGAGGTGCGTCCAACAATGAAAGGATTGTTGCAGGTGCGTCCAACAATGAAAGGCTTGTTGGAGGTGCGTCCGACAATGAAAGGATTGTTGCAGGTGCGTCCAACAATGAAAGGATTGTTGCAGGTGCGTCCAACAATGAAAAGATTGTTGCAGGTGCGTCACCAGGTGTTGTGGGTAACCAAAGACATTGTGTTTCTATACAGAAGTCATCTTTAGATTTATTTTACCTGAATGAGAATAACACCATCATTCCCATCAGGCTTGACAATTTTATCGACGAGGCGTGTGGCTGTCCATCATGACCTTTGAACTCTCCGTTACCTTACAACATTGTAAAATCATTTGAGAGTTCCCAATGACCACATCCTTAACCAGTCAAATGTAGCCTGTCTTAACTGTTGCTAATCACCGGATACGATGGTGGACATTAGTCGCACTACTTCAGGCCTCATTTATTTAATCATTTTAGTCAAAACATAACGTCTAAACCTAATCCCGGGGGAACTCCTCTGTCGTGAAGCTAGAAAAGTGCTTATTGCGACAGACCTTTCAAAAACAAAGTACAGGGAAGTTAAAAGATTCAATCCAAATATTTTATAAGAACTTCCATTAAATATTACTCAAAGTTGTGAGTTGTCTACATTTACAACTTATGTTAACAGGGACTCTTCTCATCAAATTTATAAGGCTTCAAAACTTGCAGTTTGCATCAGATGCAACTCCTAAGGCGTCCATTGGAATTATTCCAAGTCAATAAGCAGCTGTCACAATTTCAACTCAGAAATCCTGATGTTATGGCCATAAATAAGATTTAAATATTGTTTCAATCCGCTCCCAATTCAAAACCTACACACGTGTAAGGTCGGTTGAGCAGTTAGTTGTTCTTTAAAGTATGTATTAGTGCAGTGCTTCTCAAACTTTTAAGTATGTTGGACCGGCAGGAATTTTTTCCATTGGGCCAGGGACCGGTGCACTATTTTCCCTGCACTCACAATTTTTTCTGTCCTTTTTTTTTGCGAACTTCTGCGGACCGGCGGCGGATGGCCCACGGACTGGCACCGGTCCGCGGACCACCACTTTAAGAAACGCTGCATTAGTGGACAGCAATCAATTAACAAGGGACAGAAGCCATCTGTCTAAAGTTATGTACAAAAATGAGTTAGTGATCATCCTATCTTGGGTGTAAGTTAGTGCTGAAGGGGAGGAGAGGTTGAGCTGCTACCAACAAAAACTGATTCATTTTTTCTGTGGTCATCGCCCGACATTGACTTCCGTGTTCAGATCCGTCAAAGATCTATAGCAGGCCTGTGGTGACCAGATCCTTCAAAGATCTATAGCAGGCCTGTGGTGACCAGATCCGTCAAAGATCTATGGCAGGCCTGTGGTGACCAGATCCTTCAAAGATCTATAGCAGGCCTGTGGTGACCAGATCCGTCAAAGATCTATGGCTGGCCTGTGTTGACCAGCTCCTTCAAAGATCTATAGCAGGCCTGTGGTGACCAGATCCGTCAAAGATCTATGGCAGGCCTGTGGTGACCAGATCCGTCAAAGATCTCTAGCAGGCCTGTGGTGACCAGATCCATCAGAGATCGCTGGCAGGCCTGTGGTGACCAGATCCATCAAAGATCTCTGGCAGGCCTGTTGTGACCAGATCCATCAAAGATCTCTGGCAGGCCTGTGGTGACCAGATCCATCAAAGATCTCTGACAGGCCTGTGGTGACCAGATCCATCAAAGATCTCTGGCAGGCCTGTGGTGACCAGATCCATCAAAGATCTCTGGCAGGCCTGTGGTGACCAGATCCATCAAAGATCTCTGGCAGGCCCGTGGTGTTGGGAGTTTGATAGAAGATAAACACATTTTGAAAACTTTCTCGGGTTCCGAATAACACGAAGCGACGGCGCGCAAATTTACTTTCTAGACTTTTTATAATACAGCAAACGTTATAATGAATTCAAAATTTTTGAGGAATAGATACAAAGATACGCCCACATAATACTCTACTTCTAACTGCTAATGGCGGGTAATAAAAAAAATAATTATATCAGACCAAACAATAAGTTTTGTGACACATGAAAATAATATTCAATTTCTAACAGTTTAATAGCAGGTAAAATTATAAATCATATCAAACAAGAAATATTGTAACGGTCACATTACCCAACATAACATAGGTTAAACTCTTATATTTCAAACAAGTTAACCTCTAATATTTCAAACAAGTTAACCTCTAATATTTCAAACAAGTTAACATCTAATATTTCAAACAAGTTAACCTCTAATTTTTCAAACAAGTTAAACTCTAATATTTCTAACAAGTTAACCTCTAATATTTTGCTTCACAACTCACAAACAGCTGTTTTACATTGTGACTGCCTGCAAACGCCATTCTCAGAATTCGGGACATTATTTTGGCTTTAATAAAACTGATGAATTGCACCACTGTGGGGCATAACTCAACGTGCAATATAAGCGTTACATAGCAGCATACAGAAATGTTATCATGAGAATATGTTGTGCCAAAGATACATTTTCATAGATTTAACAGGAGGCGAATGGTGATTTTATTTCTAAGAATTTTGTTTAAATATGAGGTGTGGGGGGTGGAATGGTGAAGGAAAGGGACCCACCCACCCATGGTGGAATGGGGAAGGAAAGGAACCCACCCACCCAGGGTGGAATGGTGAAGGAAAGGGAATGGGACCCACCCACCCAGGGACCCACCCACCCGGGGACCCACCCACCCATCGGAGCCACCCACCCAGGGACCCACCCACCCAAGGGAGCCACCCACCCATGCCACGTTTTTTTTCCAAATAAAACAGAGGTGGCCAAATCATGGCCAAGCCGTTTCTTACTTATCTTAGATACGCCAATGCAAGATTGCGTCTTAAGCTAGAAATATGATGATGCCAGGTGAATCCAACAAGCTAAGCCTCACTTTTCTATTTTACCCCTCTATTTTACACCTCTATTTTTACCCGGCAACTATGTCATATATGGGATTAGTATTATTACACAGTTAATATAGGGTGATTGTTTGTGGATGTGTCATCCAACATGACATTAGTCTGTGTCGTCCAACATGACTTTAGTCTGTGTCATACAACATGACATTAGTCTGTGTCATCAAACATGACTTTAGTCTGTGTCATCCAACATGACATTAGTCTGTGTCATCCAACATGACATTAGTCTGTGTCATCCAACATGACATTAGCCTGTGTCATCCAACATGACATTAGTCTGTGTCATCCAACATGACATTAGTCCGTGTCATCAAACATGACATTAGTCTGTGTCATCCAACATGACTTTAGTCTGTGTCATCCAACATGACATTAGTGTGTTTCATCCAACATGACTTTAGTCTGTGTCATCCAACATGACATTAGTCTGTGTCATCCAACATGACATTAGTCTGTGTCATCCAACATGACATTAGTCTGTGTCATCCAACATGACATTAGTCTGAGTCGTCCAACATGACATTAGTCCGTGTCATCCAACATGACATTAGTCCGTGTCATCCAACATGACATTAGTCTGTGTCATCCAACATGACATTAGTCTGTGTCATCCAACATGAGATTAGTCTGTGTCATCCAACATGACATTAGTCTGTGTCGTCCAACATGACTTTAGTCTGTGTCATACAACATGACATTAGTCTGTGTCATCAAACATGACTTTAGTCTGTGTCATCCAACATGACATTAGTCTGTGTCATCCAACATGACATTAGTCTGTGTCATCCAACATGACATTAGCCTGTGTCATCCAACATGACATTAGTCTGTGTCATCCAACATGACATTAGTCCGTGTCATCAAACATGACATTAGTCTGTGTCATCCAACATGACTTTAGTCTGTGTCATCCAACATGACATTAGTGTGTTTCATCCAACATGACTTTAGTCTGTGTCATCCAACATGACATTAGTCTGTGTCATCCAACATGACATTAGTCTGTGTCATCCAACATGACATTAGTCTGTGTCATCCAACATGACATTAGTGTGTTTCATCCAACATGACATTAGTCTGTGTCATCCAACATGACATTAGTCTGTGTCATCCAACATGACATTAGTCTGTGTCATCCAACATGACATTAGTCTGAGTCGTCCAACATGACATTAGTCCGTGTCATCCAACATGACATTAGTCCGTGTCATCCAACATGACATTAGTCTGTGTCATCCAACATGACATTAGTCTGTGTCATCCAACATGAGATTAGTCTGTGTCATCCAACATGACATTAGTCTGTGTCGTCCAATATGACATTAGTGTGTTTCATCCAACATGACATTAGTCTGTGTCATCCAACATGACATTAGTCTGTGTCATCCAACATGACATTAGTTAGGTGGCTAGATGCTTACTTAAAAAAATTGGACAAGGGAGTGAATCCCTGTAGATATCACGTGGGCCAATGATAAATACAAAGAACTGCCGCCCTGCATTTAGAACTCTACGCATACTTCAAGGTAACTTTGAAACATTTCTTTGGCCCAACCACACAAAAAAGAGAGAAACATGCGTTTTAATATCCTAGTAAAATTATTTTTGAAAAGCTAATTTAGATACCGGCTTAAAATTCTTCGTACACAGAATTCGATAAGTTGAATCATCCAAAACATAATCTGTTTACAATCCAGGTGGCTTTCAGTTTTTTCCATAATTCAAAATGAAATAAAGAAAATGGAAATAAAAATAAAACTTTATAAGGAGATATGCTGCTGATATCTGGAAAAAATGATTTTAGCATTGAATCTCTGCGAAAGTAGTTTGTGTCCAAGAAATTGGAAATGTGATATACAATAAATGTATTAAGTTATTTTCATAATGACATCAATTTGTTTGCATAAATTAAATTGAACCGTGTTTGGTCTAATTTTTGAACTGCCCCCAGGTCGATATGTCATTTATTTGACTCATTTAATTTTTGTCTAGTTTTCCGTGGCGATTCGGAAAGTGTTGTTACGGGTATTCCGGGCATCAGGCAATACATGTGCCCTTGTTGACGTCATCAATGCCGGGCATCAGGCAATACGTGTGCCCTTGTTTACAACTGATGACGTCATCAAGGCTGGGCATCATGCAATACGTGTGCCCTTGTTTACAACTGATGACGTCATCAATGCCGGGCATCAGGCAATACGTGTGCCCTTGTTTACAACTGATGACGTCATCAAGGCGGGGCATCAGGCAATACGTGTGCCCTTGTTGACGTCATCAATGCCGGGCATCAGGCAATACGTGTGCCCTTGTTGACGTCATCAATGCCGGGCATCAGGCAATACGTGTGCCCTTGTTTACAACTGATGACGTCATCAAGGCGGGGCATCAGGCAATACGTGTGCCCTTGTTGACGTCATCAATGCCGGGCATCAGGCAATACGTGTGCCCTTGTTGACGTCATCAATGCCGGGTATCAGGCAATACGTGTGCCCTTGTTGACGTCTTCAAGGCCGGGCATTAGGCAATACGTGTGCCCTTGTTGACGTCATCAAGGCGGGGCATCAGGCAATACGTGTGCCCTTGTTGACGTCTTCAAGGCCGGGCATCAGGCAATACGTGTGCCCTTGTTTCCAACTGATGACGTCATCAAGGCGGGGTATCAGGCAATACGTGTGCCCTTGTTTACAACTGATGACGTCATCAAGACCGGGCTTAACACATGCATGCCTCTTTTAAAGAATGTTATTTTTATTTGTATTATAAAATTTTACTAATTGCGTCTTTCATGACTATGATACTTAAGATGTAGAGCAGTGGCATAGCAAGGATATTGCTAGGGTGCGAACCCAATCCTAGCTACGCCACTGTCGTTAAGTTTAGAGAACTTAACAAATGCAATATTTTAAATGTATTGTGTAGTCCAATCGAAGTATTGATGTGTATTTATAAGGCGTAAAACTCAATTTTTCATAATGAAATAGCCGAAATGGATGAAACAAACAACATTACTGTAATCTCCGAGTACTCATGGGTACATAGCTATGTTCTCCGAGTACTCATGGGTACATAGCTATGTTCTCTGAGTACTCATGGGTATATAGCTATGTTCTCCGAGTACTCATGGGTTAATATCTATGTTCTCCGAGTACTCATGGGTTAATATCTATGTTCTCCGAGCACTCATGGGTTACATAGCTATTGTACTCATTGGTACGTTGCTATAGTCTCCAAGTACTCAAACCCTATCTTTAAAAATTGAATGTTTGTAATGAAATTGTTCGAAACCAAATGCAGACTGCCATGCTATTGGGAGAATATTAAGATCTTGAACTGTTATTTATTTAATTTATATCATGTATTTGAGTTTATATCATTTTTTCGAGTACCTGTTCATGTTTTATGTATTAAAGTATTTTGTATGTTTTATAATTCTGCAGATAATTGAATTGAATAGAACTTTAAATTTATCCATTTCATTCGCGGGCCCATTGTGTTAAAAATGATCATTAAGTTTCTCAGTTCAAATTGTAACAAAATGTAGCACTGAAAATAGCAATCACGTCATATAAACAAAATGACATTACATAAGTAAACAAATGTTTTGCAGTTCAACCTAATGTTTCATAGAAATTCTTCGAACTAAATAGTCATTTGGATATTTGTAATATTGTTAACATCAAATAAACAAATCAGTTTAATGTTATGCTTTTGTAAAATGAAATGCTTCTCTATAATCTTGTCATTAAGATTATTGCCATGTGTTCATGATTAATTGTTGTGCCATTCTTGTGATTTCTAAACAATAAGGAGCAAAAAAATAAATCAATGAAGAGAATTGTTTCCGTGCCTGTGTCAATGTCCATTTTATGTCTTTGTCAATAAATGTCTGAATCTCCGTGCATGTCTATGTGGACGAGACAATGACAGTGTCCATTACTGTGTTGATGTCTGAGTCCATTCCTGTCTTCATGTCTGTGTATACATATGTGTTCACGCATGTGTCCTTGTGTGTTCACGCATGTGTCCTTGTGTGTGTTCACGCCTGTGTCCTTGTATGTGTTCACGCCTCTGTCCTTGTGCGTGTTCACGCCTGTGTCCTTGTGCGTGTTCATGTATGTGATTACTGCGTCATACTTCACATGTCCAAGGTAAACACACACACAAAAAACGTCGCTGTCATACCAAAAGCAGAGAAGAATTGACGTATCGGATGACCACTTTAAAGTCTATTTTACCAGATATAACGCGGTAGGTGTAAGTGGCGCTAGCAACGACACAAAAAGAATTCAAAGTTATACAGATTATGCACCATTTTCTTTGGATTCTATAATTAGCTTATAAACAGCCAAATAATATAAGGTTCTGCAGAAAAATGAATAAGACTTGTATAATTCCAAAGCTAAACATAATCAGGATATCCAGAAACTGTAGTTGCTGAACTTTTAAAGGTGTGAAATGTTCAGAAACAACCTCTAATTCTAGGAATACTATTCAGAAAACCAATTCTATGAAATGGATGTTCTGAGAAATATTTTTGAGGATTTGAAAATGAAGCGAACTGCCTCTCAGTTTGAGTTGACCATATAACAAAAAAGAGACAGAAGAACAATGACGTAAGAAGCCCTGGACACGGTGGTCCAGTGGCAGCGTGCTCGACTGGCGTACAGATGGTCATGGGTTCAAATCAATGCGAAGGCAAGTATTTCTTCCCGGGGCCTAGGCGTCCCTGAGTCACCCAGCTCCGAATGGGTACATAACAATAGTTAGGCAGCTGGGTAATGCGTGTAACCCTCATAGCCGTGTCCTGTGAACACTGCATCACTTGCCAACAGATCATCCGACATGGTCTGTGGACGCAATTATCTTCTGCATAGAAGGAGCGTCTGATATCTAAGATAAGATAAGAAGAATTTCACTAGGGTTGTCATGGCATATAACGTAAGAGACCTTGGTATATAACGTAAGAGAAAATGGTATATGACGTTAGAAACCTTGGTATATAACGTAAGAGAAAATGGTATATGACGTTAGAAACCTTGGTATATAACGTAAGAGAAAATGGTATATACGTTAGAAACCTTGGTATATAACGTAAGAGAAAATGGTATATGACGTTAGAAACCTTGGTATATAACGTAAGAGAAAATGGTATATGACGTTAGAAACATTGGTATATAACGTAAGAGACATTGGTATATGACGTAAGAGACCATGGAATATAACCTGAGGCCTTGGTATATAACGTAAAAGACCATGGTATAAAGGTAAGAGACCATGGTATATAAAGGAAAAGACCATGGTATATAAAGGAAAAGACCATGGTATATAAAGGAAAAGACCATGGTATATAAGGTAAGAGACCATGGTATATAAAGGAAAAGACCATGGTATATAAGGTAAGAGACCATGATATATAAAGGAAAAGACCATGGTATATAAAGGAAAAGACCATGGTATATAACGTAAGAGACCATGGTATATAAAGGAAAAGACCATGGTATATAAGGTAAGAGACCATGGTATATAAAGGAAAAGACCATGGTATATAACGTAAGAGACCATGGTATATAAGGTAAGAGACCATAGAATATAAAGGAAAAGACCATGGTAAATAACGTAAGAGGCCAATGTATATAACAGAAGAGACCATGTTATATAATCTGAGGCATTGGTATATATCGTAATAGACAAAGATCTATAATATAAGAGGCCATGGTATATAAGGTAAGAGACCATAGTATATAAAAAAAGACGATGGTATATAACCTGATGCCTTGGTATATAGCGTAAGAGAAAAATATATATAACGTAAGAGACCATTATATATAACGTAAGTGACCATTATATATAACGTAAGAGACCATTATATATAACGTAAGAGACCATTGTATATAACGTAAGTGACCATTATATATAACGTAAGAGACCATTGTATATAACGTAAGAGACCATTATATATAACGTAAGTGACCATTATATATAACGTAAGAGACCATTGTATATAACGTAAGTGACCATTATATATAACGTAAGAGACCATTGTATATAACGTAAGTGACCATTATATATAACGTAAGAGACCATTGTATATAACGTAAGTGACCATTATATATAACGTAAGAGACCATTGTATATAACGTAAGAGACCATTATATATAACGTAAGAGACCATTATATATAACGTAAGCGACCATTATATATAACGTAAGAGACCATTATATATAACGTAAGAGACCATGGTATATAACGTAAGAGACCATTATATATAACGTAAGTGACCATTATATATAACGTAAGAGACCATGGTATATAACGTAAGAGACCATTGTATATAACGTAAGTGACCATTATATATAACGTAAGAGACCATTGTATATAACGTAAGTGACCATTATATATAACGTAAGTGACCATTATATATAACGTAAGAGACCATTGTATATAACGTAAGTGACCATTATATATAACGTAAGTGACCATTATATATAACGTAAGAGACCATTGTATATAACGTAAGAGACCATTATATATAACGTAAGTGACCATTATATATAACGTAAGAGACCATTGTATATAACGTAAGTGACCATTATATATAACGTAAGTGACCATTATATATAACGTAAGAGACCATTGTATATAACGTAAGTGACCATTATATATAACGTAAGTGACCAATATATATAACGTAAGAGACCATTGTATATAACGTAAGTGACCATTATATATAACGTAAGTGACCAATATATATAACGTAAGAGACCATGGTATATAACGTAAGAGACCATTGTATATAACGTAAGTGACCATTATATATAACGTAAGAGACCATTGTATATAACGTAAGTGACCATTATATATAACGTAAGTGACCATTATATATAACGTAAGTGACCATTATATATAACGTAAGTGACCAATATATATAACGTAAGAGACCATTGTATATAACGTAAGAGACCATTGTATATAACGTAAGTGACCATTATATATAACGTAAGAGACCATGGTATATAACGTAAGTGACCATTATATATAACGTAAGTGACCATTATATATAACGTAAGAGACCATTGTATATAACGTAAGTGACCATTATATATAACGTAAGTGACCAATATATATAACGTAAGAGACCATTGTATATAACGTAAGTGACCATTATATATAACGTAAGTGACCAATATATATAACGTAAGAGACCATGGTATATAACGTAAGAGACCATTGTATATAACGTAAGTGACCATTATATATAACGTAAGAGACCATTGTATATAACGTAAGTGACCATTATATATAACGTAAGTGACCATTATATATAACGTAAGTGACCATTATATATAACGTAAGTGACCAATATATATAACGTAAGAGACCATTGTATATAACGTAAGAGACCATTGTATATAACGTAAGTGACCATTATATATAACGTAAGAGACCATGGTATATAACGTAAGTGACCATTATATATAACGTAAGTGACCATTATATATAACGTAAGAGACCATTGTATATAACGTAAGTGACCATTATATATAACGTAAGTGACCATTGTATATAACGTAAGTGACCATTATATATAACGTAAGTGACCATTATATATAACGTAAGTGACCATTGTATATAACGTAAGAGACCATTGTATATAACGTAAGAGACCATTGTATATAACGTAAGTGACCATTATATATAACGTAAGAGACCATTGTATATAACGTAAGAGACCATTATATATAACGTAAGAGACCATTGTATATAACGTAAGTGACCATTATATATAACGTAAGTGACCATTATATATAACGTAAGAGACCATTGTATATAACGTAAGAGACCATTATATATAACGTAAGTGACCATTATATATAACGTAAGAGACCATTGTATATAACGTAAGTGACCATTATATATAACGTAAGTGACCAATATATATAACGTAAGAGACCATTGTATATAACGTAAGTGACCATTATATATAACGTAAGAGACCATTGTATATAACGTAAGAGACCATTGTATATAACGTAAGTGACCAATATATATAACGTAAGAGACCATGGTATATAACGTAAGAGACCATTATATATAACGTAAGTGACCATTATATATAACGTAAGAGACCATTGTATATAACGTAAGTGACCATTATATATAACGTAAGTGACCATTATATATAACGTAAGAGACCATTGTATATAACGTAAGTGACCATTATATATAACGTAAGAGACCATTGTATATAACGTAAGAGACCATTGTATATAACGTAAGTGACCATTATATATAACGTAAGTGACCATTATATATAACGTAAGAGACCATTATATATAACGTAAGAGACCATTGTATATAACGTAAGTGACCATTATATATAACGTAAGTGACCATTATATATAACGTAAGTGACCATTATATATAACGTAAGTGACCATTATATATAACGTAAGTGACCATTATATATAACGTAAGAGACCATTATATATAACGTAAGAGACCATTGTATATAACGTAAGAGACCATTATATATAACGTAAGAGACCATTGTATATAACGTAAGTGACCATTATATATAACGTAAGTGACCATTGTATATAACGTAAGTGACCATTATATATAACGTAAGAGACCTTGGTATATAACGTACGAGACCATTGTATATAATGTAATAGATCATTGTATATTACGTTAGATGCCATGGCATATAACCTGAGGCCTTGGTATATAACGTAAGAGACCATGGTATATAACCTGAGGCATTGGTACAACACATAAGAGACTAGGTATATAACCTTAGGCCTTGGCAGGGGTGGAAAAAGGCTGCACAGGACCCCTGGCTGCAATTCAAACTAGGGCCCTATCCACCAAGCGTACCTTTAGATAAAATTATTGCTAGCTTTTAATATAAGACTGTAACTTGTAACTATTCAGCCAAAATGATTATTCATGAAAAAACCGAACACGAAGAAATAATTGGACTATTTAGTTACGAGAGCTCGACGGGGATTGTCTATTTTAAATATATAAATAATATTCTTTAATAGTTTCTCTTATTGAGCCTATCAAATCCGGTTTTTTCGATTACTAAAAATCGTTTCGGAATAGAGATCAGATTAATAGATGATATTTTATTAAATTATTTAATGTATCATATTTTTCAGCTATTCATATAGACATTTTCCACATTTATTAAAAATATAATAAATTTTGGGGCCCCGAAATCATCGGGGGCCCCTGGCTTTAGCCCGTTCAGCGACTTCAGCCCCCTCCTTATTCCGCCATAGGGCCTTGGTATATATCGTAAGAGACCGTGGTATATAACTTAAGAGAATATAGTATATAACTAAAGAGACCATGGTTTATAACATTACAGATCAATGTACATTAGTAAGAGACCATTGTAATTAACATAAAAGGTCCTGGTATATAACTAAAGAGACTTTCGTTCATAACGTATGAGGCCATGTAAAATTTAGTTTGCCCAATGGCCACACATCACTCCAACTTCGGACCTGGGAAATTCCCGGCAGCTGTGTTATGTTTGGCATCAAAGAGTGGCGATAACTTTGGTCTGGATTCCGAGAATAATCTTTTTCTCTCTTTGGTTGCTCTTCGTGGCCTGGCAGAAAAGGGCCCAAATGTTGAATATTGTTAAGATTCTGGGAACAAGGAAGTATCATGTGGGGCCTTGTACGAGAGCAGCTTAGTGCTGATATTTTTTAATGTTTTTTTTTCCTCATCAATATTTGTTTCTAGAAATATAACCATCAATAAATTATTAAACAAGAAGGAAGAACTGAGATCGGAAACAAACTTTTGATTTAAAAAAGAAAAATAACTATAATAGAAAAGAGATTTTTTGTGGTATTTTTTTCAAATTGTCTTCTTAGTGTAAATAAATGCCTATGTTTGTAATATTGTAAATGTCTTTTCATTGCTACTGACCAGTCCGGACATTATTCATATGTTATCATGACTTCCTGTGTGTTGATATCATTTCAACTAACGTTACGGTGACTTGAATAGGACGCTATACTGAGGATCGAGGATTTTTGGTGAACACAAATTTTAAAGTAACATGGATTTTGATTTAAAGTAATATATTTGAATTAGCCTTATTTCCAAATGTTATGGTCTTATCATTACAGATACAGTAGTATGAACAAAAATTTACCCAGATAATAATGGATAGAAAATAGCGTAAATTTTAAAATGTTATAAGATATAACTTTTTAACCAGCATATTTTGATCGACTTATTTTGTATAGTATTCAAAAATGAAATAAAAAAATGTAATCAAATAAAAGGACAAAACTAAACACCTGTGAAACAAGTGTCTTGACAACGGTCATTTATATTTTTGTTATCTTAATACACACACAAACACAATGCATCGTTATTTAGGTGTATTTTTAAAAATAAATTTTAAGACATGTATTTAATTATTATTACAAAAACATATAATGAAATAAATAATCATATCCCGAACACGTACAATTTCATACAAACTATTGTATGGGGATTGATCTAGAACAGGAGTGTCGAAAGTCCGGCCCGCGGGCTAAATGCGGCCGCTTTAATATTTTATTTGGCCTGCGTGCTCATGGCTTTTTTATTTACTTTTGGATTTTTAAATATTTTATTTGTAATGACGACATATAAAAAAAGAGTTTTGCCAACTCGAAAAGGAAATAATGTGGCATGGATGTACACAAAATTTTAAGACAGATTTAAAAAAATTTAAAATCTGACACACTTTTCTTTATTGTAATATTGTTGTAAGATACGTAACACAAAATAAACATCTTTATTCTTTAACTTTGCCACTATTAATACAATTTTATTCATTTAAAATAATGGAATAAGATATTTTTAAAGTGTCAAAAATCTCGATAGCAGTGAGCCCGTTTTTCTCCACAAAATATCACTCTTTACAAAAACAACCCCAAAAAATATTGTAAAGAACACAACAACAACAAAAACCACATATAATTAAACAGCCTGTAAGAAAGTCTTAAACTGAAAGTACGTCTATTTCGTTTATCTTAATCCGGCCCGTTCATGTTTTAACTTCATGAAATACAACCCTATTTGCAAACAGTTTGGACTCCCCTGATGCACTGAGTCATCCATATCAAAATATCCAAGTCTCCAGACGAGAATTGTAAAATTTCAAATATAACTTGATTGTTTGATGGATTTTTACTGCCTGTGTAAATGTGTATTGCAGAATGCTGCATTGGAATACGACCCAAAATTCCAGAGATCACTTTTGTACGCACATATAATCTATGGAGTTGGCTGAATGTTAATAAAGAGAACACTTCAGGTCTGTTGGCCCCTCGACAAAAACACTTCTGTTAGCATGCGCCACAATCATGTGACAGTTGTATTGAAACACGCGCCACAATCATGTGACAGTTGTATTGAAACACGCGCCACAATCATGTGACAGTTGTATTGAAACACGCGCCACAATCATGTGACAGTTGTATTGAAACATTGAAACAATAGTTACCATTTTTAAACTCATTTGGGTGTTGTCCATCTTAAAATTTGTAGTGCTGTTTCCAGCTGTGAGGTTGTTTGTTAATTAAAACATTGTGACATTATATTTATATTATATACATTTAATGGAGGTCAGAGGTCAAAGTAATCGTATTGTGGACACAGCTCTAAAGTTTTATTTTCCGTGTCACGTGATTATAAGTTAATGGAGTGATGGGACGCTGTCATAAAATGTGAATGAATATTTACAAAGGTCTAAAATGTGTATGAATATTTACAAAGGTATAAAATGTGTATTAATATTAACAAAGGTATAAATGTTTTCATTTCAGTTTGATTGAAGTTAAACTGTGTGGCGACATCTCTTTGGCAGCCACACGTATTTATCAGAGAAATAAATTGCTCAACATTTTTAGTGGATGAGATTTTTGCAGCATAAATTCACGATAAACCGGATCGAAAAGAATCGATATCCATAAAACAAATTACTTTTTTATAAATATCCATCGAAACGTTTGAAAGCCGGCCATACCCCCTCCTTCCCCCCCCCCAAACACCCCCACCCCCGGTCTGGCGACTTGACGCCCACGAGAGAGACGAGGGCGGGGTTTTCTGATCATGTAGGTCAGTGGTTCTCAACCTGTGGTCCGCGGACCACTAGTGATCCGCGAAGATGTCCCTTGTGGTCCCCGAGGATGAAATGTTAATTTATATACATATTATAATTATCTATAAATTTCCTGCCCGGGGGTATCAAAATTTCCAGTAGTAGTCCTCGGCTATGACAAAAATTTTTCCAGTTGTCCTTGAACCTCAAAATGTTCAGAACCACTGATGTATGTAATAAAAGCCAGACTGTGACGTCAGCAAACGAGTCAAACTGTCTTCATAGTGGGGGAGGTTGGGCGGGGGAGGGGATATAAAATACTCACTGAAGCCTTATAAATTATCATAAAATGGATTGGATGCCATACGTCATATGTATTACTTCATAATTTTTATGCCTTTCTTCGTAAGTCTTATGTGATATTTGATGTTGCCATCTAGCTAGTTGAAATGTTTTTATAACACAATAAAACGATTGCACTTTCCTTTATTAGTCAATTGAACTTTTTTATACGTTACTTGAAATTTGCAAAAATAAAAAAAAATCATTGAAGGTCAAAGTAACAGAGAAAAGAAAGGGAAACATACCTGTATAGCTTCCAGAAAACTTCTAAGCAGGAGTGCCGGGTTGTAAATGTGCTTGTCTTGTAGAAAAATTGAGTGTAGGGGTGTGTGGGAGTGTATGTGCACATGTCTTGTAGACAAATTGAGGGTAGGGATGTGTGGGAGTGTATGTGCACATGTCTTGTAGACAAATTGAGGGTAGGGATATGCGGGAGTGTATGTGCACATGTCTTGTAGACAAATTGAGGGTAGGGATGTGCGGGAGTGTATGTGAACATTTCTTGTAGACAAATTGAGGGTAGGGATGTATGGGAGTGTATGTGCACATGTCTTGTAGACAAATTGAGGGTAGGGGTGTGTGGGAGTGTATGTACACATGTCTTGTAGACAAATTGAGGGTAGGGATGTGTGGGAGTGTATGTGCACATGTCTTGTAGACAAATTTGAGGGTAGGGATGTGCGGGAGTGTATGTGCACATGTCTTGTAGACAAATTGAGGGTAGGGATGTGCGGGTAGTGTATGTGCACATGTCTTGTAGACAAATTGAGGGTAGGGATGTGTGGGAGTGTATGTGCACATGTCTTGTAGACAAATTGAGGGTAGGGGTGTGTGGGAGTGTATATGCACATGTTTTGTAGACAAATTGAGGGTAGGGATGTGTGGGAGTGTATGTGCACATGTCTTGTAGACAAATTGAGGGTAGGGATGTGTGGGAGTGTATGTGCACATGTCTTGTAGACAAATTGAGGGTAGTGGTGTGTGGGAGTGTATGTGCACATGTCTTGTAGACAAATTGAGGGTAGGGATGTGTGGGAGTGTATGTGCACATGTCTTTGTAGACAAATTGACGGGTAGGGATGTGTGGGAGTGTATGTTCACATGTATTGTAGACAAATTGAGGGTAGGGATGTGCGGTAGTGTATGTGCACATGTCTTGTAGACAAATTGAGGGTAGGGATGTGCGGGAGTGTATGTGAACATGTCTTGTAGACAAATTGAGGGTAAGGGTGTGTGGGAGTGTATATGCACATGTTTTGTAGACAAATTGAGGGTAGGGGTGTTTGGGAGTGTATGTGCACATGTCTTGCAGACAAATTGAGGGTCGGGATGTGTGGGAGCGTATGTGCACATGTCTTGTAGACTAATTGAGGGTAGGGATGTGTGGGAGTGTATGTGCACAGGTCTTGTAGACTAATTGAGTGTAATTGTAGGGATGTGTGGGAGTGTATGTGCACATGTCTTGTAGACTAATTGAGTGTAATTGTAGGGATGTGTGGGAGTGTATGTACACATGTCTTGTAGACAAATTGAGAGTAGGAATGTGTGGGGGTGTATGTGCACATGTATTGTAGACTAATTGAGTGTAATTGTAGGGATGTGTGGGAGTGTATGTGCACATGTCTTGTAGACTAACTGAGTGTAATTGTAGGGATGTGTGGGAGTGTATGTGCACATGTCTTGTAGACTAATTGAGTGTAATTGTAGGGATGTGTGGGAGTGTATGTGCACATGTCTTGTAGACTAATTGAGTGTAGGTTTAGGGATGTGTGTGAGTGTATGTGCACATGTCTTGTAGACTAATTGAGTGTAGGGATGTGTGGGAGTGAATGTGCACATGCACTGTTGATGAAGTTTGGTTAGGGTCAGAATACAATTTGAAAATTATTTTCGTTTAAAGTGTTTTACTTATCTGCATCTGCAATCATTGTTTTGTTTACATACACAGCAGTTTTGACCATCTCCTCTACACATATCACTGGAAGATTCAACCGTTGTCTAGGATACAGAACAAAGAAAAAAAACTCGTCTTGCCGAGAGCAACACCGATTGTATACTTTGATTTTCCTGCAGCTGTATACAGATAAGAAGTACAAAGCTACAAGTTTTTTGAACATAGATATGTGACGTTATTATTAAAACATTGTTGAGGTGGGGGTCAGAGGTCACTAATTTATATCTCTCTGCTGGCGAAGAAATTGGATTGGAAAGAAATGACGTCAAGCCTCTCTTTACGTCATCTGTCTATTTCATTGATCAAGATGACTTAGTAAAGTAAAATATGGTGCTTCTCAGCCTAGGTGATGGACCACCACATCAATGTGAAGAGTATGGCTAGGGGTGGACATTGGACCACCACCTATATGTGAAGAGTATGGCTAGGGGTGGACATTGGACCACCACCTATATGTGAAGAGTATGGCTAGGGGTGGACATTGGACCACCACCTATATGTGAAGAGTATGGCTAGGGGTGGACATTGGACCACCACCTATATGTGAAGAGTATGGCTAGGGGTGGACATTGGACCACCACCTATATGTGAAGAGTATGGCTAGGGGTGGACATTGGACCACCACCTATATGTGAAGAGTATGGCTAGGGGTGGACATTGGACCACCACCTATATGTGAAGAGTATGGCTAGGGGTGGACATTGGACCACCACCTATATGTGAAGAGTATGGCTAGGGGTGGACATTGGACCACCACCTATATGTGAAGAGTATGGCTAGGGGTGGGCATTGGACCACCACCTATATGTGAAGAGTATGGCTAGGGGTGGACATTGGACCACCACCTATATGTGAAGAGTATGGCTAGGGGTGGACATTGGACCACCACCTATATGTGAAGAGTATGGCTAGGGGTGGACAACCACCTATATGTGAAGAAAACCAACAATTTCTAAAGACATGCTTTGGCAAAATAGGATTTCCCATGATTTGATCCTTTGCATACTGCTTGAAGTTTTTCTCTTTAGACTCATAAATGAGAAAATGCTGAGAAACAAAACAGCCCATTTGTGATGATTGAAAAATGGAATGCATGCCATTAAGGTTTTTGGGGTGGGGGGTCTATTTTTAGCACAAGTGATATCTTAAAACGCAGAACATCACAACGCTTCTTGGAATGCGTCAAGAAACGCGATCAACAGTAAACAAAGGATAACGATTCTATTTACAAGCTTTCAAAGTTTTCTTGGAAATCGGAATCATTGGCTAAATGTTAACCTAAGAATACGAGACATATGAAGACATATGAAGACATAAGAAGACATATGAATACATATGAAGACATATGAAGACATAAGAAGACAGACTTATTTGTGGTGGAAAAGAATTGATGGAGGAAAAAAAATAATAACATGTGCTTTAGTTTTAAATTTACCTTTTGGTATTTTAAAGAGACATTTTGTTTAAGGCCGAAATGGTTACATGCAAAGAGTCTAAAATAGAGTTTGTTGCAGTCTAAAAATATCAGCATTGACGCACCGCGCGCACTGAAGGTTATCAACTGTATCTAACAGCCAGATTTGTGCTTATTTTAGCTGACTATGTACCTGCGGTGTCCACTCCTGTACAAAACACGTAAACGATCGTCGCTACAATGTAAACAGACCTTGCAGCGATGAAAGCTGCAGATGGCTAAACATTAGCGTTAAATTATGCACCGATGGCATCTTCCGCATTCCATTCCCATTGGAGAAGCTGCACCTTAGAGCAGTACCAGCCCATTGATAAGTCTTTACATACCGACTGACGTAGAGAAGGGGGGGAGAAGGGGGAGGCAGGAAGGGAGAGTATGTGTGTCTGTCATGTGTGTCTGTCATAGAGAGAGAGAAGGAGGGAGAGAGAGAGAGAGAGAGAGAGAGAGAGAGAGAGAGAGAGAGGGAGAGAGAGAGAGAGAGAGAGAGAGAGAGAGAGAGAGAGAGAGAGAGAGAGAGTGTGTATCAATAGTATCATTTTTTTTCTTTCAAACTTTAAAAACCAGAATTAATTCTAACTGTTGTTAAAACCCACAGCCAAAAGGTACAGAAGTCTGAATTTGACAGAATTTGGGAAATAAAATCATAATATGTAAATACGAGCGAAATGCCCGTGCCATGCTAAGGGGGTAGGCACAATTAAAAGTAACTTTCTTTGGTTTTGGGTCTCTCAATTCCCCTTAAAAATGAGTGTAGATGCATCATGAAATTAGGGTAGTGATAAATCAAACCCCTTCTTTAAAAAAATCACGATATGTGTGTCTAGAAAATAGAAAGTATGCTGAATTTAAATATTACCCATCAAGTTTGGTATTTCTGCTTTAATAACACATGCTTTTCTCTATATACTCCACCAGAATATCATAGGTCATTAACAGTTATAAAAATCTAATGGGCAAGGCTCAATTTCTTTTCACATGATTAAAACAAAAATTAAAAATAAAATTATTTCCATATAATTCCTTTGGTTCTAGGAAAAAGCTCTCAAAAACACCAATTCCAGTTTAAGCATGAAATTAGTTTAACACGAATTGTTTGAGCCAGATAATATTTATGTGAATATTTATGCTTAGTGGAGGGTGGAAATAGGGTTTATTGGTTTAAAAGACACATTTTCTTTTCACATGAATAATAACAAAGACAATGTTGTTGTTTTTTTTTAAATTTCTGAGTGATTGATTTTCTAATAAATTATTATGTCATTTTAAATGACTTCCCACTCTTTTCTTCTAGTATTAACAAAGCAATAAATTGGCAGATATTTATTTCACTAAAATAACTGATTATTTTTCTTTGTATTTATATGTGAGCTTTTTTCATTGTAAATTTTTTTTGCTTATAAAAGACATTTTTGGTAAGGCTTAATACAAATTTGTACTCTTTATTTCTGACATACAACATACAGTACTTTATTGCACTCTTTATTTCTCACATACCACATACAGTACTTTATTGCACTCTTTATTTCTGACATACCACATACAGTACTTTATTGCACTCTTTATTTCTGACATACCACATACAGTCCTTTATTGCACTCTTTATTTCTGACATACCACATACTTTATTGCACTCTTTATTTCTGACATACCACATACAGTACTTTATTACACTCTTTATTTCTCACATACCACATACAGTACTTTATTGCACTCTTTATTTCTGACATACCACATACTTTATTGCACTCTTTATTTCTGACATTCCTCATACAGTACTTTATTGCACTCTTTATTTCTGACATACCACATACAGTACTTTATTGCACTCTTTATTTCTCACATACCACATACAGTACTTTATTGCACTATTTATTTCTGACATACCACATACAGTACTTTATTGCACTAATTATTTCTGAAATACCTCATACAGTACTTAATTGCACTCTTTATTTCTGACATGCCACATACTTTATTGTACTCTTTATTTCTGACATATGACATACTTTTTTGCACTATTTATTTCTGACATACCACATACTTTAGTGCACTCTTTATTTCTGACATACTACATACTTTATTGCACTCTTTTATTTCTGACATACCACATACTTTATTGCACTCTTTATTTCTGACATACAACATACTTTATTGCACTCTTTATTACTGACATACCACATACGGTACTTTATTGCACTCTTTATTTCTGACATACCACATACAGTACTTTATTGCACTCTTTATTTCTGACATACCACATTCTTTATGTCACTCTTTATTTCTGTCATACCACATACAGTACTTTATTGCACTCTTTATTTCTGACATACCACATACTTTATTGCACTCTTTATTTCTGACATAGCACATACTTTATTGCACTCTTTGTTTCTGACATACCACATACTTTATTGCACTCTTTATTTCGGACATACCACATACTTTATTGCACTTTTTATTTCTGACATACCACATACTTTATTGCACTCTTTATTTCTGACATACCACATACAGTACTTTATTGCACTCTTTATTTCTGACATACCACATACTTTATTGCACTCTTTATTTCTGACATACCACATACTTTATTGCACTCTTTATTTCTGACATACCACATACAGTACTTTATTGCACTCTTTATTTCTGACATACCGCATACAGTACTTTATTGCACTCTTTATTTCTGACATACCACATACAGTACTTTATTGCACTCTTTATTTCTGACATACCACATACAGTACTTTATTGCACTCTTTATTTCTGACATACCACATACCACATACTTTATTGCACTCTTTATTTTCTGACATACCACATACTTTATTGCACTCTTTATTTCTGACATACCACATACTTTATTGCACTCTTTATTTCTGACATACCACATACAGTACTTTTATTGCACTCTGTATTTCTGACATACCACATACTTTATTGCAATATTTATTTCTGACATACCACAAACAGTACTTTATTGCACTCTTTATTTCTGACATACCACATACTTTATTGCACTCATTATATCTGACATACCACATACTTTATTGCACTCTTTATTTCTGACATAACACATACAGTACTTTATTGCACTCTTTATTTCTGACATACCACATACTTTATTGCACTCTTTATATCTGACATACCACATACTTTATTGCACTCTTTATTTCTGACATACCACATACAGTACTTTATTGCACTCTTTATTTCTGACATACCACATACAGTACTTTATTGCACTCTTTATTTCTGACATACCACATACAGTACTTTATTGCACTCTTTATTTCTGACATACCACATACAGTACTTTATTGCACTCTTTATTTCTGACATACCACATACTTTATTGCACTCTTTATTTCTGACATACCACATACAGTACTTTATTGCACTCTTTATTTCTGACATACCACATACAGTACTTTATTGCACTCTTTATTTCTGACATACCACATACAGTACTTTATTGCACTCTTTATATCTGACATACCACATACTTTATTGCACTCTTTTATTTCTGACATACCACATACAGTACTTTATTGCACTCTTTATTTCTGACATACCACATACAGTACTTTATTGCACTCTTTATTTCTGACATACCACATACAGTACTTTATTGCACTCTTTATCTCTGGCAGACCACTATATTATTTAGTTGTGTGCTCTGACGTCATTAGCATAATATATTTGAATGTCTTAGAGATAATATGAGAGTCATATAAAACAAGCACAGGCTGATAGAAGAAACTATGGGTTGAATATACCAGGTTTTCCCCCATCACAAACATATGAGAGGCTGGACCGAGACCCACTAGACTCCAAGTTTGGGATATTTCTAGCAAGGTCAAGGAGAATTTCGGAAAAAAAATATTTTAAAAATGGAGGTCAAAACTCACCTCGAGTGCCCGATGACGTCATATTTGACGTCATTCAACGGTGTACAGAAGCCGCTCTCAATAAATGACGAAATGAAGAATGGCCCTATGAAAAATGGATGACTTTGATTTGTGAGATACGCCAGTCTGTGGGACGGTGACGTCACTGGGATGGTAAGCCAGGATCGCAGTGAGAGAGGGTTAACTACAGGGGCCCCTTTATTTTGTTCTCCTTGTTAATTTCAGGGAATCCTTTACTGTGTCTCTAGTTAACTATAGGGGTCCATTTATTGTGTCTCTATTTAACTATAGGGGTCCCTTTATTGTGTCTCCAGTTAACTATAGGGGTCCCATTTATTGTGTCTCTAGTTAACTGTAGGGGTCCATTTATTGTGTCTCTAGTTAACTATAGGGGTCCATTTATTGTGTCTCTAGTTAACTATAGGGGTCCATTTATTGTGTCTCTAGTTAACTATAGGGGTCCATTTATTGTGTCTCTAGTTAACTATAGGGGTCCATTTATTGTGTCTCTAGTTAACTATAGGGGTCCATTTATTGTGTCTCTAGTTAACTATAGGGGTCCCTTTATTGTGTCTCTAGTTAACTATAGGGGTCCATTTATTCTGTCTCTCGTTAACTATAGGGGTCCCTTTATTGTGTCACCGTATAGTTAACTACAGGGGTCCCTTTATTGTGTCACCGTATAGTTAACTACAGGGATCCCTTTATTATGTCTCTAGTTACCTGCAAGGGTCCCTTTATTTTGTCTCCTTGTAGTTACGGTGCAATAAGTTAAGAAATCTTTGAATGAATTCAAAGTCCCATGTAGGTGAATATTAATTTTTTTAAACAATATTTGAATACCGTCATTTTTAAAACCTAAAACTGTAGAAATTGTTTAATGTACACATGTTTGTGAGCGCCCCAGTTGTAAATCAAAGAAACAGACAATGATAAAAATAGTGAGAGAGAGAGAGAGAGAGAGAGAGAGAGAGAGAGAGAGAGAGAGAGAGAGAGAGAGAGAGAGAGACAGAGAGAGAGAGAGAGAGAGAGAGAGAGAGAGAGAGAGAGAGAGAGACAGAGAGAGAGAGAGAGAGAGAGAGACAGAGAGACAGTGAGAGAGAGAAGACATAGGTCATAGGGTTAAGATTAGAGGTATGAAAATATATATTTAAAAAGGTTAAGAACTAATCAAAAATAAAGTTTTGTGTAAAAAAAACGCAACAAAGAATGTTGATAACGATGCCAGAGATCAGAATAAAAAGAAAAAAAGCTATAGTAGAGAAATATTACAAGTCAATAGAAATAGCAGCCTCTTTATTTCTTTTTTATAATCACTTGTTTTCGTCTGGTACTCAGCTCTGTGTCTCAACTCAGCGATAGTGGCCGGCCATGCAATATCGGCCACCGCTGCCAGACCCTCTCCTTAGTCCAATTCCATGGTCCATTTGTGTAAGTCCCTGAACTATTCTTCCCTTTTAAACATTTTTTTTACAAAAAGGTATACACCCCCTCCCTCGCTTGTGCTTATATCTGTTTCCGTAACCTCCTCCTACAATAAACTACTTGCCTACCTTTGAATACATACACGACTTTTCTATTCAACTCTCAAGCTGAGTTTTTTAAAATGAGATTATGAGGTTTTCTTATGAGGTTATACATATGCAGTTTTACGCATTCTCTCACATATAGATCTCTCTTTTGCCTTCTAAATTATAATTATTTAATTTGTATACCAAACACATATCTTTGTGTTGTATTTCTATTAGAATTAGAATGGGATTTTGAAGCACCCGCCCCAAGTTTTTAGTCATATTAAATTGAAGTACTTGAACTTAAGAGTTTTAAATATTTTTTTTTCTTTTTAGTCCACTTATAAAAACTTGGTTTAAAGAAATATTTTTGTACCTCTATTTTTCATATCTACGGTCACACAGAGAAATTACGGGTCACCTCTTCCATTCTCATCACCTGGACGACACAATAAACACTAAAGAAAATGTGCAGTATTGACCGGACAACGGAGCATGACGGACAGAGAAATAACCATACATTAATCTGCAATTATTATACTTTTAGTGCAATGTCTAAGAGGCTAAGTGAGAGCCAACTGGTTAATTTGGCTAAAGCGTGTGATGGGAGATAGACCACATGATGACAGATTCAAACGATTTTTGGCCTATACGCCTTCCAACGATTGCTGCCTAGAGGATATCATTTTAAGAAATAAACCCAAACAAAATGTACTAGTCTTTTCGATAGCATTTCAGCTTGATATGAATTTGAAGTACAGACTTGTGTTACTTTGGTGTCAGTGCTAAAATGTACTGGGACTCCACCTTTTGTTCCAATATCTGCTTTCACGGTAGAAAGGTGACTTCTTACAAGTATAGCTTCCAGACTCCTATCCCTCCAACAAGCAAAATGGGAAAGTTTTTTTTGTTTTTAATCTGCCCAATTAATACAAAGCCTTTTAAGTGTCAGTACTTGTGAAAAGGGGAGAGAGTTGTATTTATTGTCGCATTCTTAGTTTTGCAGAAACTCTTTATGCATCCATTTGCTCAGAGTTGCAAACAAAGATTTTTAAATTCTTTGAAGATTGTAAATGTTTCTACATCGAAAACTTACACACATTTTATAAATAGATTTTTTAAAATGGATTTCTGTTTGATTTGAAATTGATTTATGGTATTTTAACAAATTTAATAGTAATAAATTAATCAATTCTAAACAAGCATCACGTGTTATTCGATATCAAATGGTTGAGAGGGGTTGAAATATCTGGTCAAACTTTTGATTTTTAGTCGACTCCTGATTGTTAAGATTACTTTCAATAGAAGGGGAGTAACTCAACACAAAATATTCTTATTTGCTTAAGTATCATGGTAAGTTCCCTTATAAATAATTAGATCATCCGATAATATGAAATGACGTTCCAAAATTTGAGTAGCACAAAGGTTTGTGTATAAAAGTGTGGTATAAAGGTTGGTCCACACCTCCCAAATGCCCGCGAGCATTTGCCCAAGCGTAACACGAACGCACTATTTTATTGGCGTATTTTATGGTGCGTTCGTGTGATGCTTGGGCATGAGGTGTGGACCGACCTCAACAGGAACATTTAAATTTTAAGTTGTAATACAAATTAAGATTTACATTTAATCAATTTTAAGAAGCCTATAGTTTAATTAGAAATTGTTACAGTTTTTATTCGTGTATATTCAAATATGTGTAGTCCAATGCTATTTTAATTTGGATAATATAACACGTATAGTCAATTTTGCAAATTAAAGCAGTGTACATGTGGGAGAGGTCAGATATTTGGCGACGTCATATGGGGTTATCTATATATATAAAAATCAAAGTATGTCTGTGTGTGTGTGTGTGTGCATGTCCTTTATAGCAGACTAAACCATGCATCCGATCGTCTTGAAACTTTTTGAGACTGTTGATTGCGCTCCCGGGATGGTAACTGGCAACTTTTTTTCTAAATTTAACACTCATGGGGCGCCGGGGGCCCATAATGCCATTTTTTGCTTATATGTGCTATATAAAAAATTAGTTTAAGCGTTAGCAACTGTGTAAATTGGTGGATCTTAACCAAACTTTGTATTTAAAAACTTGACAGCGGATATTAAAATACTATAGGCCATTGAACTCATAATGACAATTCTTTCGGGGCTGGGGGCCTAAAATGCCTTTTTTCTTAAAGGCTTAGGATTTTATTCCACATTCAATTATTAACGATCTTGAAAAATAATGACAAATGTATCGATTATAATCCATATTGAAATATACAGGTGTATTGAACTTTATATCTTTTCCTGAATGGGCCTTGGGGCCTTAAAAGCCGTTTTTAGCTAATATGAGCTATATAAATATTAATTTATGCGCTAGCTACTGAGTAAATGAGTGGATCTTAACCAAACTTTGTATACAAAAATTTGGTAGCCCATATTAATATAATTAAGTGCGCTGAACTTCTAATGTCATTTTTTTCGGGGCTGTGGGCCCCAAATGTCTTTTTTCGTATCTGTTTAAGATATTTTTCTCATTCAATTTTTAACGATCTTGAGAAATATCTCCCTGATGAAACTGACTTAAAATGAACAGGTTTTTGAAATTGATATCTTGCAACAAATGGGCCCGGGGGCCCCTTAATGTCGTTTTTTCCGCCTATATTAGCTATATAAAAATTACTTTAAGCGTTAGATAATGAAAAAATAAATGGATTTTTTACCAAACTTAGTATATAAAAACTTAACAGCCTATAATAAATTAATAGAGGGCACAGAACTCCTAATGTCCATGTATTTTTTACTGAACGTTAATAATTCAATTTAACACGATATTGAGAAATATAGCTTGAGAACAATTTCAATAAAAAAAAATTATCACTCATTTGAAGCCGGGGCCCTTAATATTGTTTCTTCTTTTGTAAGCTTTTTAATTATTAATCTTTATCTAAATATATTTTAAAAAATCAAAGTATGTCTGTGTGTGTGTGTGTGCATGTCTTTTATAGCTGACTAAACCATTCATCCGATCGTCATGAAACTTTTCGAGACTGTTGAGTATGCTCCTGGGATGGTAACTGGCTACTTTTTTTCCCTTGGACCTTGGGGCCCCAAATGTATTTTTTACTGAAGGTTAATAATTGTATTTCCCATTCAATTGTACACGATATTGAGAAATATAGGTTGAGTACAATGGCAATACAAAAATTAAATTATCACTCATTTTTGGGCCGTGAACCTTAGTATCGTTTTTTTGTGTAAGCTTTTTAATTAATAATTTATTTATTCGTTTGCTAGGAAACTTGGATTTTTTTTCACACTTCCGCGAAGGTTTCTGGCACAATTGTTTTTAAAACATGCCACTCGTTGGTTTCTTTAGACTTATTCATTTTTACTGAGATCGTTGCAACGCAAAATACCCATCATAACATATGTTGGTACAAATACCCATCATAACATATGTTGGTACAAATACCCATCATAACATATGTTGGTACAAATACAAATCATAACATATGTTGGTACAAATAACCATTATAACATATGTTGGTACAAATACCCATCATAACTTATGTTGGCACAAATACAAATCATAACATATGTTGGCACAAATACAAATCATAACATATGTTGGTACAAATACCCATCATATAGCAAAATGCTAACTAGAAGGGTTTTGACGAAAAATGAAGGGACCGTTGGACCATAATGTCGAGACAACCGTAAACTTTACTTTATACACAATCTCATGCTATATATTACAGGTACTTTATACACAACTTCATGCTATATATTACATGTACTCTATACACAATATCATGCTATATATTACAGGTACTTTATACACAATCTCATGCTATATATTACAGGTACTTTATACACAATCGTATGCTATATATTACAGGTACTTTATACACAATCGTATGCTATATATTACATGTACTATAAACACAATTTCATGCTATATATTACAGGTACTTTATACGCAATCTCATGCTATATATTACAGGTACTTTATGCACAATCTCATGCTATATATTACAGGTACTTTATACACAATCTCATGCTATATATTACAGTTACTTTATACACAATCTCATGCTATATATTACAGGTACTTTATACACAATCTCATGCTATATATTCCAGGTACTTTATACACAATCTCATGCTATATATTCCAGGTACTTTGTACACACATGATGTGCCACACGTAAAAGGTACTTGTCACTCACACAGTGGCGTAACTAGGGGCGGTCCGCCACGGGCGTCACTCATGAAGGGGGCGGCATTTGTGGGCATTTGAAAAGTAAAACCATTTCCGACAACCACCCTTTTTCTTTTGAAGGGGGAAAACCAAGGTGAAACAAAAATATTTGTAATTTCGAGTGTTATTTAACGGATTCGCACATTTTTTTGATTACATAGTGGATATTATAACTAACGCAAAACCGTTCAAAAATTTTAATCGCTCGAAAAAGGTATCGATTTGTTTGGAAAACTAAGCGGTATGAGTCAAAGATGACTCTTTTATAAGAAATGTACCACACAAAAAAAACACATTATCGCTGGGCTGAATAATATGTGCTATTATTATCGCCACGACAGTTTTTACGTGGAATTTTGACATTCGCAGAATGATGCGCGAACACGTACCTACATGACATGGTGGTTCAAAAGTTGTGTTTAACTTGCAAGGAGTCATTTATATTGCTGTTTCAGTTTACAGAAAATTATTGTAAGACAAGGTAAGTTATTAAAAATTAAATTTATTTTGTTTTTATTGCAGTAAAGTAACGCAAATAATTAGTGTTTTTCATTAAAATGCGGTTATTCATTAAAAATGTTACGCATATCCAATTTATTAAAGTAATGTGTAAATAAGTTGAATTCGTCTATTTTAAAGGAAAATCATTAAGAACTATGATAAGAATATGTAAATATTCAAATTTCTCCTTTAATAAACACCACAATAGGCATAGATAATTTCGAAAAAAGACATACCAGTAATTTAAAATTTCAATCGTCTTGGAAAAATTGACATCTGAAGAAGTAACTAGTAAAACGAGATCAGATGCTGGAATTTTACTCAATTCAATGCAATCTTTTTCTGTTCTATGTTATCTCAATTTATGGGAACCCGTAATTTTTTTAATTAATTTAAACCCATTGCATGGAACAAAGAGATGTGCTTATAGAAAAAAGATTTTATATCAGCCAAACAATGTGTGAAGAGGTGGAGATAACAACTGAACGCGGAGTTAGGAAAAAAATATGAGTGTGGAAAATTAAAAAGACGTTGTTCTATCTTTAGAAAAAGAAGTACATTGAGAAATGTTTTATCCATGGATGGAATTATAAAAGAAAATAAAATAACGCTTTGATGAGTTGCAAGTCCTTGCAAGAAAATATTCGTATTTAATACCATGTAACCTACAAAATGAAGCATTTGAGCATTAAAATAATTACTTTATTGACATTGATAAAGAACAGTTCAATATGGAAAGAAAAATGATTTAGGATTTTATGGCTGTACCTACACTACAAGAAGAGGCAATTAGTTAGAAAACGCGAGAAAAGGCCTCCTTCATCTATTAAAATTTATTCAACAGTATAGATTGGAAAATGCTGTACCCAACATTGAAATTTTGCTATGAATTTTTTCAACTATTGCTATCAGTGTCGCTAGTTATGAAAGGAGCTTCTCCAAACTGAAGTTGATAAAAAAATATTGTCATTCCACAATGAGCGATTAAAGACAACAAAATCTTGCAATACTGTCCATAGTCCATAGAACAAGATATTGCAGAAAATTTTTAAGTTGATAGCATAATACACGATTTTTCAATTATGAAAATTAGAAAAGTAAATGTATAAATATGTTTACATACTAATGTATACAATTTGTTTGTTTGTAAATAAAAAATCATTTATTTATAAATACAAAATAGAAGAATAGAGATTGGTAATTGTTTTTGTTTTTTTAATGTAAATTTGAAATATATTTTGTCTCATTTGGGGGGGGGGACTGCTACCTCAGTAACTTTCTTGTGGCCTTTAAAAAAAGTATCTTGTATTTTATAAATTTATATTTATAGGTATATAATCTTATGCGGCCTCTTTTATTGTATGTATGGCATCTGTCCGTCTACGAAAGACGATAGATTTATCTTTATTATTTGCAGCTCTTGGTGTGGCTGATGAGACCAATCCTTGAGTGGCAGTCTCTTCTGCATGACACACACACGAAAGCAGTGGGGCAGTGTTGCCTGGCCTTTCTCCTCTCTCTTTTCCCGACTGCTTCTGCCCTAGTTTGCTCCTCTGCTCTTAGTGATCCTTCTTTCACTATTGCCCGCCACATGGACCTATCCTCTGCCAGGTTTTCCCAGTTTTGTATATCAATGTTGGCTACTTTCATGTCTCTCTTGCATATGTCCACGAATCTGAGACATGGCCGACCAACCGACCTTTTCCCTGTCGGCAGCTCGCTGTAAAGCACATCCTTGGGTATGCGACCACTTTGCATCCTCTTGACGTGTCCAAGCCAGCGGAGGCGTCTTTGGCTTAATATTGCTGCAATACTACTCATGCTTGCTTGAGCCAGGACCTCTGTGTTGGGGACTTTCTCTTGCCATTTGATGTCTAGGATGCGGCGCAGGCATCTGAGGTGGAAGCTATTGAGCCTTCTTTCATGCCTGGTGTAGGTGGTCCAAGACTCGCATCCATAGAGGAGTGTGCTCAGTACGCAGGCCTGGTATACCTGCAGCTTAGTCCTTGCTGTGAGTTTGGCATTGGACCAAACTCTTTTGTACAGTCTAGTCATAACAGTTGCTGCCTTCCCTATCCTACTACTTATCTCATCTTCCAGTGAGAGGGTGCTCGAGGTGTTTGATCCCAGATAAGTAAAACTGTCAACAGCATCCAGGTTGCAGTCGTCAATGGTGATAGTCGGGAGAGAGGCAGCATCCTGTGCCATAATGTTGGTTTTCTTTATACTTATGGACAGGCCAAACTCTTTGCAGGCAGCGGAGAAGCTGGATACAAGGTTCTGCAGCCCGTCTGCTGTGTGGGATATTAAGGCGGCATCGTCTGCAAATAAGAGCTCGCGCAGCAAAATCTTCCTTATTTTGGTCTTGGCTTTTATTACTGCTTACATAAATATGGCATGCAATGGTAGACATGTTCCCCACCTTTACTTCGTTTCAATTAAAATTGTTTATTCATGTTTATTAATTTATAAAAACCATACTATAATCGACAAACAGGCCGTCCATAAATGAAATCACGCGATTTTGACTGATTGTTCACCCCCCCCCCTCCTCGTCACACGTCGTCACAAAAACTTAGACCCTTCTTCAATAAGACATTAACAAACCTTTGCCCCCCCCAATCCCCCATAAAAGCCGTATTTTCTGTTTGAAAATGAGCATGTTTAAAATCATATTTTTGTCATTTAAGTATGTTTTTAGTGTAAAGCTGCACTCTAATATGGTAACATGGATTTTACATAAACGGCGTTAAATAAAGTGTCAGTAAATAAAGTGGGGACGCGGTGGTCGAGTGGCAGCGTACTGGACTGTCGTACCGATGGTCACGGGTTCGAATCCGTGTGAAGGCAAGGGTTTGTTCCCGGGGCCTAGGGCGTCCCTGAGTCACCCCGCTCCGAATGGGTACCTAACATGCAGTTAGGCGGCTGGGTAATGCGTGGAACCCACAAAGCCGAGGCCTGTGAATGCTGCATCACTTGCCAACAGATCATCTGTCATGGTCTGTGGACGCAACTATCTTCTGCATAGAAGGAGCGTCTGTATAGATAAGATAAGATAATCAAATAGTTTAGTGAAGATTTGTATTTAAATTTGCACGTTTTGACGTGACGTCACATTTCTTAAACACGTTTTGACGTGACGTCACATTTCTTAAACACGTTTTGACGTGACGTCACATTTCTTAAACACGTTTTGACGTGACGTCACATTTCTTAAACACGTTTTGACGTGACGTCACATTTCTTAAACACACCCCCTCGGATGGCCCCTAAAAAGGGCGGTAAATTGGAACCCGGGTGGCAAAAGTTGTAGCTACGCCACTGCACTCACATACGTGCCACGTGTAAAAGGTAATCTATAAATACACAAGTGTCGCATGTAAATTGTACTTCATTCACACTGTGAAAAACCTAAGATAAGTTGTCGTGCAGTTTTAAAGTAGTTTTAAATGTCTGAAGTGTCATCATCCGAAACTTTAGTCACAACAAAATTCTGACGATAAAGTACAGTAGTTTAGTGGTGTTAGTGACGTCATATATCGGATGTCTTTCAATGGGCGCAGTCTTTTTGGCGTTAGCCGTACCAAACATTCAGTTATTCCTCAGCTCATTTAGTTTGAACTTTCATTTTAATCAATCTATTTAAAATAATAAACAAGCTGATAAATTATCATTGAAGGTCATTTGTTACTTCCCTTTTAATCTTGTCTGGTCTTACTCACTTACATTTTCTAACACGTGACTTAGTTGTTGACCGTGGTTTCCCATTTGTTTAGTTGACCTTGGTTTCCCAAATTTTTAGTTGACCTTGGTTTCCCAATTGTTTATTTGACCTTGGTTTACCAATTGTTTAGTTTACCATGGTTGAATGCCTCTTAAACTGACAGTAAATGGCAATCTGTGGGCTAGGAGGGCTGCGGTGGTTGAGGATGTGTGAAGTGTGAGGAAGTAGGGGTGTAGAGTGGTGTATGAAGTGTGAGGAAGTAGGGGTGTAGGGTGGTTGTATGAAGTGTGAGGAAGTAGGGGTGTAGGGTGGTTGTATGAAGTGTGAGGAAGTAGGGGTGTAGGGTAGTGTATGAAGTGTGAGGAAGTAAGGGTGTAGGGTGGTGTATGAAGTGTGAGGAAGTAGGGGTGTAGGGTGGTGTATGAAGTGTGAGGAAGTAGGGGTGTAGGGTGGTTGTGGGGTGAAGAGGGTGCTTGTCATTTGTTAACCACCCTCATGTTACAATAAGTCAAACCAAAAGTAGAAACTTATGTAAAATTTCTTAAAACATTTTACATAACATTTATTCCTTCGCAAGCGACCCTGATTGTTTTGGGTCGGTTGAAAGTGATAGAAAAATTTGTGATAATACAAGAATAATTGTGAAGCTTCAATTGTAGACGTTTTGCAAGTGATAACCTTTCGGCAATGGCCTCGTCAGTGCCAATAATCACTGAACGTTTTAATTCAGTTTTAGTGATATAATTTTACCCTATTTAAATAATAAGAACAGTGGCGTAACAACGGGTTGACATCGGGACAGTAGCCAAGGGCCCCAGCTCAATAGGGCGCCACTAAATCTCTAATTTTTAAATTTGTATTTAAATAAATACAGTAGGACCTCTCTAAGTCAAACTCAAAAGGACCCGAAAAAAACGACTTACGAAGTTTTTGAGTTAAGGAAAATGGCGTAATAGGACAATGTAGATATTGAGAGTGTGGGGGAACAACCATACCGGTACACTGGACAGGAAAGAGAGGCGGTGTCTATGTTTCATATGAAAGGAAGCCAACTTGCTTTGACATGCCAACACAAGCTGACGAGAGGAGACACATTCCCTCCCCTCCCCCACTTTACCCCCTCATCAGTGGGATGGGAGGAGTAAGATTTTTCTTTTTAAAAAGAGTCACAGCATGCAGCAAAGGGACGCGAATTAGTTACCACTCCTTTTTCTTGTCTTTGTCATTTTTGTACTTGCAAGGGTCGCTTAATCCCTCGTGGAATGCACTAAGATAAGATTTTATGTCCATTTACGTGGCTCTGCGGAAAACATGTTCTGAAATGTCAATCCAGAATAATAACCCAAACGTCTTGGAAAATTCGTCTGAGAGAGGTTGAAAGCCAAAAATCTTAGAGTTAAGGAGATCTAAAATACATTAGTCTTATGGAATTTGGCCGAGACCTACAAATTAATTTGATATAGGGAGGTTTTCGACTTAGGGAAGTTCACGTTAGCGAGGTCCAACTGTATTTCACTTTTATCCTCGATAACAAAAAAATTAAAAATTAATTATATTTAAATATATTCCATTTAAACCATTATAATATTGTTTATTATGTGTCTGGCCTTTGTTGGGCTTCTTATCATACAAATGTCAATATGATTTACAGTCTTTCTTTTAAAAAGAAAAATCTTACTATCCCCATCCCTCTATCGAGGGAGTAAAGTGGGGGAGGGGAGGGAAGGTGTCTCCTCTCACGGGCTTGTGTTGTTATGTCAAAGCAAGTTGGCTCCTTTCATATGAAACATCACCGCCCCTCTTTCCTGTCAAGCCTTCTAGTCGCTATGGCTGTCCCCCCCCCCTCTTAATGTCAACATTGTCCTTGATTAATCTGCGCCTATTACGCAACCTATTCCCCAACTCGAAAACTCCGTAAGTCGAATCCCCCCCCCCTTGAATTGGACTTAGAAAGGTCGGACTGTATTAGCAACACGCCAATACGCCAGCTAACTAACGTGCTGAGCTGTGTTACTTACATTTTCTTTTCATTGTGAGTTTCTATCGTTATATATGAGATAATGAGTATGACACATTTACACTATTGTTTTTATTTATAATACAAGTTACTTCAAGTTTTGCTGTATTCTTTATTAACGCAACAATATCCCGTTTTGTCCACAAATTTATTTGGTATTATTTAGTACATAATAACCTGCACATTAGTATTGTTCCTGTCTTATGCATTGTTTATATTCACGTTGTATGACTGTCACTATCAGACTACGTAATTATTGTCATAAATATAATATGAGATATTCAATTTGTTTTCTAAATAATTTTTATGAAAAGCTGAAACTTGTCAATTTATCAAGGGCGCCAAAAATAAATAAGCCAAGGGCGCCAAAAACCTAGTTAAGCCTCTGAATAAGAACAAAGACTTATATAAGTTTATTTCAATAGTAAATTAAAATTTAAAAGATACATAAAATGTGTGTCTTCACTTTCAACGGACTTAATTTCCATAATGAATTTCAATGAATTTTAATAAAATTGTCCTTTTATTTTGTTTAATGTTTTCTTTGAGCTCAATTCTCTTTTTTAAACTTTTGTATTGTGTATAAAGAAGTCTTAAGCGCTTTAATCTACTAATGTCCATTAATCTACTAATGCCCATTAATCTACTAATGCCCATTAATCTACTAATGCCCATTAATCTACTAATGCCCATTAATCTACTAAAGCCAATTAATCTATTAATGTCTATTAATCTACTAATGCCCATTAATCTACTAATGTCCATTAATCTACTAATGCCCATTAATCTACTATTGTCCATTAATCTACTAATGTCCATTAATCTACTAATACCCATTAATCTACTAATGCCGATTAATCTACTAGTGCCCATTAATCTACTAATGCCCATTAATCTACTAATGCTTACGTATTGACGATTTTGAATAGATTTAGAAACAAAGAATTATATTTAGAACCACTCATTTTGGATACCGTAGCAAAGCGTCAGATGAACTTATAATTAATTTGGTAACTGTTTCCAGACCATAGATTTATATTTAGGACCACTGTTCTTGGACACCGTAGTTAAGCGTCAGATGAACTTATAATTAATTTGTAACTGTTTCCAGAGCATATATTTAGCGATGTCATAAAGAATGTTATCTCACTGATAACATAAGTTGATCATATTTCAAGTTTTCAGATGGTATCTAAAGTTTCTTTAGCTTGAATGCAAACCTGGCGTTGCGCAGCTGTCAATATAATAAGACACCCGAAGAGTTAGTGTGGCTGTCACTAAATTTCATACCAAGAGATGTTTAACTTTCATTATTACACTACCTGATGATTATGATATAATCTCGCCCACAGTAAAAGGTATTGGTATTATACGTTGTTAAGCATTAGGTAAACTATTATAAGCATTTTACTATATTGCTTTTTATCGTTCCAAATACCTAGCATATATTTTTTGACAAGAAATCATTAATCGTCATAACTCCATGTTCTGAAAGGTTTATAATATTATTTTAACAGACATGTAACGGCTAACGCCAACTCGGCTATTCTACTTAACAAACTGAATCAACAAGTTTTTTTTTAAAATTTATCATTCAATAAATTTTAAGTCAAATCCACAGAGTTAAAAAATTTAAAAAAAACTGTGACAACAGTGACGTAAGATCTTCATCAAAATCTTTTCTTAAGGCTTAAAAAGAATAGCTAAAAGATTATTGGTTTCTTAATTGGAAATAATTTTCGTGGTTTTAATTAAATTAATTAATTGCTTTGAAATTTTCATAAACAGACAACTCACAAACCAGTCTTTAATTTAAATTCCGAATTCAGTATCAAAAATATTTATAAATTATAATCATTGCTGAGTTCTAAATTATAAAAATAATATCATGTGGGGGGGGGGATAATTTATTTTGTGTTGACGGAAATAAAACCATGTAAGAGACAGACACGTCAATAACCGCAACGATGTAGATATATATGGTGATAGGCAGATGTTGTTGTTTAATATATTGATAAAGTCTTTCATCCCATGAAGGAATATAGACCAGATAAGATACTTAGATTTGATAGCAATCCTTTTAAATGTTCTAACAGATTAAAACACTTCAAGTTACAGAGATAAGTAGGCGTTATCTTCAAACCTTGATTGTCTAACAAAACACAGGAGTAGTCAACTAGTCAACTTTATTGTATTCTCAGTGAGTCTATCTATTTCTCTAACAGTTTTCACTTTGTCTTCAAACCTTGATTGACTAACAAAACACAGGAGTAGTCAACTAGTCAACTTTATTGTATTCCCAGTGAGTCTATCTATTTCTCTAACAGTTTTCTCTTTAGTGTATCTGTTACTATTTATTTTTAGCCTGTGCCTCATCATTCAGTTGGAATAGCTTGGGTCAAACTGCGTAGGTAGCTTGTAGGTAGCTAGTAGGTAGCTAGTAGGTAGCTAGTAGGTAGCTAGTAGGTAGCTAGTAGGTAGCTAGTAGGTAGCTAGTAGGTAGCTTGTAGGTAGCTAGTAGGTAGCTAGTAGGTAGCTTGTAGGTAGCTAGTAGGTAGCTTGTAGGTAGCTAGTAGGTAGCTTGTAGGTAGCTTGTAGGTAGCTTGTAGGTAGCTTGTAGGTAGCTTGTAGGTAGCTAGTAGGTTGCTAGTAGGTAGCTTGTATACTTGTGTTACACACTTACAACTCTATGCACTCGACACGTTGGTAATATCTTTCTTATCTGTTACAGACGCTCCTTAATTAAACTAAACAGTTTTAAAAAATAGGATGAATTTAAAAGAATAAATATATATTTTTTAAATCCTATCCTATATGATACTTTTAACACATTAATAAAAACATTATATCAAAACGCTTTATGTGCAAGTGCTGGAAAAAGTATTTGATTTCCATGTGTAGCTTGACTGTCATTCAATTTATTCATATTAAAATGTTTATTTAGTTTAAATAGCAATTTTATTAATTTCCAATTCGATTCGTTAAATTAATGCTTGTAAAGAATATAAGTTTGATTTAGTTCAAAGCACATGCCCCGTCAAGATTAAATTAGCTAAACGAGTTCGAGTCCAGTGTGACTCAATTCGTTGACACTAATAAAACCTACAATGGAGGTGGACGTACCACGTAACCATGACAACTCGGACAGGAAGTCCAGCCCACTACAGGAACCATTGCTAAACAAGGACGACCAAACCGACGGAGTATCTCATACAGACATTGACTTTGGGGTTTCAAAGGGATATAACGTGGACGATGGTGGGACTACAGCTGTCGGCTACAAGAGAATCATGAATGATGGAACAGGAGGTGACAAGAACGACGGAGAGGAGACTAACAAAATGGAGATTACAATAAGTGCATGTAAGCAAAGTTTATTTAGTTATCATACTTTGGATTATCTTCTAGCCAATTTTAAATTATAAAATCCTGTTTATTGTTTCGTTCATTAGACTGCACAGCTTTGAGTTTAGCGTACGGCTATTAATAGAATACATATTAAAGTCGATTACTTGAAAACACAGTTATGGACATTCTTCAAAGAGTTTTTCTATTTCAGTGCCAACAAAGAAGAAATCGAGCAGTTTTGTGACGAGTTTACTTGTCTACTGCAGCCATTTCCTGACAGCCTGGGTCAGTACAGCATAATACCATACCATAACACAGGGGCCCACATAGACCCCCACCATAATATTGTGGCCCACATAAAACCCCACCATAAAACAGGGGCCCACACAGACCCCCACCATAATATTGTGGCCCACATAACACCCCACCATAATAGTGTGGCCCACATAACACCCCACCATAATAGTGTGGCCCACATAACACCCCACCATAACATTGTGGCCCACATAACACCACACCATAACATTGTGGCCCAAATAACACCCCCCATAATAGGGTGGCCCACATAACACCCCACCATAACATTGTGGCCCACATAACACCCCACCATAACATTGTGGCCCAAATAACACCCCACCATAATAGTGTGGCCCAAATAACACCCCACCATAACATTGTGGCCCAAATAACACCCCACCATAATAGTGTGGCCCACATAACACCCCACCATAATATTATGGCCCACATAACACCACACCATAACATTGTGGCCCACATAACACTCCACCATAACATTGTGGTCCACATAACACGCCACCATAATAGTGTCGCAAACATAACACCCTACCATAACATTGTGGCCCAAATAACACCCCACCATAATAGTGTGGCCCACATAACACCCCACCATAACATTGTGGCCCACATAACACCCCACCATAATATTATGGCCCACATAACACCACACCATAACATTGTGGCCCACATAACACGCCACCATAATAGTGTCGCCAACATAACACCCTACCATAACATTGTGGCCCACATAACACCCCACCATCATATTATGGCCCACATAAAACCCCACCATAATAGTGTGGCCAACGAAACACCCCTCCATAACACAGGGGCCCACATAACACCCCACCATAAAATTGTGGCCCACATAACACCCCACCATAACATTGTGGTCCACATAACACCCCACCATAATAATGTAGCCAACAAAACACCCTATCATAATATTGTGGCCCACATAAAACCCCACCATAATATTGTGGCCCACATAACACCCCACCTTAATATTGTGGCCCACATAACACCCCACCATAATATTGTGGCCCACATAACACCCCACCATGACAATAGGACCCACATAACCCCCACCATAATATTGTGGCCCACATAACACCCAAATATAACACAGGGGCCCACATAACACCCCACCAAAATTTTGTGGCCCACATAACACACCACGATAACACAGGGGCCCCAATAACCCCCACCATAACATTGTGACCCACATAACACCCCACCATAATAGTGTGGCCCACATAACTGCCCACCATGACACTGGGACCCACATAACACCCCACCATAACATTGTGGCCCACATAACACCCTACCAAAATATTGTGGCCCACATAACACCCCACCATAACACAGGGGCCCACATAACACCCTACCATAACATTGTGGCCCACATAACACCCTACCATAAAATTGTGGCCCACATAACACCCCAACATAATATTGTGGCCCACATAATACCCTACCATAACATTGTGACACACATAACACCCTACCATAATATTGTGGCCCACATAACACGCCACCATAATAGTGTGGCCAACATAACACCCTACCATAACATTGTGGCCCACATAACACCCCACCATAACATTGTGGCCCACATAACATCCCACCATAATAGTGTGGCCAACATAACACCCTACCATAATATTGTGGCCCACATAACACCCCACCATAACACAGGGGCCCACATAACACCCCACCATAACATTGTGGCCCACATAACACCCTACCATAAAATTGTGGCCCACATAACACCCCACCATAACATTGTGGCCCAAATAACACCCCACCATAACATTGTGGCCCACATAACACCCCACCTTAATATTGTGGCCCACATAACACCACACCATAACATTGTGGCCCACATAACACTCCACCATAACATTGTGGTCCACATAACACGTCACCATAATAGTGTCGCCAACATAAAACCCTACCATAACATTGTGGCCCACATAACACCCCACCATAATATTGTGGCCCACATAACACCCCACCATAATAGTGAGGCCAACATAACACCCTACAAAATATTGATGCCCACATAACACCCCACCATAACACAGGGGCCCACATAACACCCCGCCATAACATTGTGGCCCACATAACACCCTACCATAACAATGTGGCCCACATAACACTCTATCATAATATTGTGGCCCACATAACACCCACCATAATAGTGTGGCTAACATAACACCCTACCATAACATTGTGGCCCACATAATACCCCACCATAATAGTGTGGCCCACATAACACCCCACAATAACATTGTGGCCCACATAACACCCCACCATAACATTGTGGCCAACATAACACCCTACCATAACATTGTGGCCCACATAACACCCCACCATAATATTGTGGCCCACATAACACCCCACCATAATAGTGTGGCCAACATAACACCCTACCATGAAATTGTGGCCCACATAACACTCTACCATAATATTGTGGCCCACATAACACCCACCATAATAGTGTGGCCAACATAACACCCTACCATAACATTGTGGCCCACATAATACCCCACCATAATAGTGTGGCCCACATAACACCCCACAATAACATTGTGGCCCACATAACACCCCACCATAACATTGTGGCCAACATAACACCCTACCATAACATTGTGGCCCACATAACACCCCACCATAATATTGTGGCCCACATAATACCCTACCATAACATTGTGGCCCACATAACACCCTACCATAAAATTGTGGCCCACATAACACCCCAACATAATATTGTGGCCCACATAATACCCTACCATAATATTGTGACACACATAACACCCTACCATAATATTGTGGCCCACATAACACGCCACCATAATAGTGTGGCCAACATAACACCCTACCATAACATTGTGGCCCACATAACACCCCACCATAACATTGTGGCCCACATAACACCCCACCATAATAGTGTGGCCAACATAACACCCTACCATAATATTGTGGCCCACATAACACCCCACCATACACAGGGGCCACATAACACCCCACCATAACATTGTGGCCCACATAACACCCTACCATAAAATTGTGGCCCACATAACACCCCACCATAACATTGTGGCCCAAATAACACCCCACCATAACATTGTGGCCCACATAACACCCACCATAATATTGTGGCCCACATAACACCACACCATAACATTGTGGCCCACATAACACTCCACCATAACATTGTGGTCCACATAACACGCCACCATAATAGTGTCGCCAACATGAAACCCTACCATAACATTGTGGCCCACATAACACCCCACCATAATATTGTGGCCCACATAACACCCCACCATAATAGTGTGGCCAACATAACACCCTACAAAAATATTGATGCCCACATAACACCCCACCATAACAAGGGGCCCACATAACACCCCACCATAACATTGTGGCCCACATAACACCCTACCATAAAAATGTGGCCCACATAACATCCCACCATAACATTGTGGTCCACATAACACCCCACCATAATAATGTAGCCAACATAACACCCTACCATAATATTGTGGCCCACATAACACCCCACCATAATATTGTGGCCCACATAACACCCCACCTTAATATTGTGGCCCACATAACACCCCACCATAATATTGTGGCCCACATAACACCCCACCATGACAATGGGACCCACATAACCCCCATAATAATATTGTGGCCCACATAACACCCCACCATAATATTGTGGCCCACATAACACCCAAACATAACACAGGGGCCCACATAACACCCCACCAAAATTTTGTGGCACACATAACACACCACCATAACACAGGGGCCCCAATAACCCCCACCATAACATTGTGACCCACATAACACCCCACCATAATAGTGTGGCCCACATAACACCCCACCATGACACTGGGACCCACATAACACCCCACCATAACATTGTGGCCCACATAACACCCTACCATAAAATTGTGGCACACATAACACCCCACCATAATAGTGTGGCCAACTTAACATCCTACAATAACATTGTGGCCCACATAACACCCCACCATAATATTGTGGCCCACATAACACCCCACCATAATAGTGTGGCCAACATAACACCCTACCATGACATAGTGGCCCACATAACACTCACCTTAATATTGTGGCCCACATAACACCCACCATAATAGTGTGGCCAACATAACACCCTACCATAACATTGTGGCCCACATAACACCCCACCATAATAGTGTGGCCCACATAACACCCCACAATAACATTGTGGCCCACATAACACCCCACCATAACATTGTGGCCAACATAACACCCTACCATAACATTGTGGCCCACATAACACCCCACCATAATATTGTGGCCCACATAATACCCTACCATAACATTGTGGCCCACATAACACCCTACCATAAAATTGTGGCCCACATAACACCCCAACATAATATTGTGGCCCACATAATACCCTACCATAACATTGTGGCACACATATCACCCTACCATAATATTGTGGCCCACATAATACCCTACCATAACATTGTGACACACATAACACCCTACCATAATATTGTGGCCCACATAACACGCCACCATAATAGTGTGGCCAACATAACACCCCTACCATAACATTGTGGCCCACATAACACCCCACCATAACATTGTGGCCCACATAACACCCCACCATAATAGTGTGGCCAACATAACACCCTACCATAATATTGTGGCCCACATAACACCCCACCATAACACAGTGGGCCCACATAACACCCCACCATAACATTGTGGCCCACATAACACCCACCATAAATTGTGGCCCACATAACACCCCACCATAACATTGTGGCCCAAATAACACCCCACCATAACATTGTGGCCCACATAACACCCCACCTTAATATTGTGGCCCACATAACACCACACCATAACATTGTGGCCCACATAACACTCCACCATAACATTGTGGTCCACATAACACGTCACCATAATAGTGTCGCCAACATAAAACCCTACCATAACATTGTGGCCCACATAACACCCCACCATAATATTGTGGCCCACATAACACCCCACCATAATAGTGTGGCCAACATAACACCCTACAAAAATATTGATGCCCACATAACACCCCACCATAAACAGGGGCCCACATAACACCCCGCCATAACATTGTGGCCCACATAACACCCTACCATAAAAATGTGGCCCACATAACACTCCATCATAATATTGTGGCCCACATAACACCCACCATAATAGTGTGGCCAACATAACACCCTACCATAACATTGTGGCCCACATAACACCCCACCATAATAGTGTGGCCCACATAACACCCCACAATAACATTGTGGCCCACATAACACCCCACCATAACATTGTGGCCCAACATAACACCCCACCATAACATTGTGGCCCACATAACACCCCACCATAATATTGTGGCCCACATAACACCCCACCATAATAGTGTGGCCACATAACACCCACCATAACATTGTGGCCCACATAACACCCCACCATAATATTGTGGCCCACATAACACCCACCATAATAGTGTGGCCAACATAACACCCTACCATAACATTGTGGCCCACATAACACCCCACCATAATAGTGTGGCCCACATAACACCCCACAATAACATTGTGGCCCACATAACACCCCACCATAACATTGTGGCCCAACATAACACCCTACCATAACATTGTGGCCCACATAACACCCCACCATAATATTGTGGCCCACATAAACCCTACCATAATATTGTGACACACATAACACCCTACCATAATATTGTGGCCCACATAACACCCCACCATAATAGTGTGGCCAACATAACACCCCTACCATAACATTGTTGCCCACATAACACCCCACCATAACATTGTGGCCCACATAACACCCCACCATAATAGTGTGGCCCAACATAACACCCTACCATAATATTGTGGCCCACATAACACCCCACCATAACACATGGGGCCCACATAACACCCCACCATAACATTGTGGCCCACATAACACGCCACCATAATATTGTGGCCCACATAACACCACACCATAACATTGTGGCCCACATAACACTCCACCATAACATTGTGGCCACATAACACGCCACCATAATAGTGTCGCCAACATAACACCCTACCATAACATTGTGGCCCACATAACACCCCACCATAATATTGTGGCCCACATAACACCCCACCATAATAGTGTGGCCAACATAACACCCACAAAAATATTGGCCCACATAACACCCCACCATAACAGAGGGGCCCACATAACACCCCACCATAACATTGTGGCCCACATAACACCCACCATAAAATGTGGCCCACATAACACCCCACCATAACATTGTGGTCCACATAACACCCCACCATAATAATGTAGCCAACATAACACCCCTACCATAATATTGTGGCCCACATAACACCCCACCATAATATTGTGGCCCACATAACACCCCACCTTAATATTGTGGCCCACATAACACCCCACCATAATATTGTGGCCCACATAACACCCCACCATGACAATGGGACCCACATAACCCCCATAATAATATTGTGGCCCACATAACACCCCACCATAATATTGTGGCCCACATAACACCCAAACATAACACAGGGGCCCACATAACACCCCACCAAAATTTTGTGGCCACATAACACACCACCATAACACAGGGGCCCCAATAACCCCCACCATAACATTGTGACCCACATAACACCCCACCATAATAGTGTGGCCCACATAACACCCCACCATGACACTGGGACCCACATAACACCCCACCATAACATTGTGGCCCACATAACACCCTACCATAAAATTGTGGCACACATAACACCCCACCATAATAGTGTGGCCAACATAACATCCTACAATAACATTGTGGCCCACATAACACCCCACCATAATATTGTGGCCCACATAACACCCCACCATAATAGTGTGGCCAACATAACACCCTACCATGACATAGTGGCCCACATAACACCCTACCTTAATATTGTGGCCCACATAACACCCACCATAATAGTGTGGCCAACATAACACCCTACCATAACATTGTGGCCCACATAACACCCCACCATAATAGTGTGGCCCACATAACACCCCACAATAACATTGTGGCCCACATAACACCCCACCATAACATTGTGGCAAACATAACACCCTACCATAACATTGTGGCCCACATAACACCCCACCATAATATTGTGGCCCACATAACACCCTACCATAACATTGTGGCCCACATAACACCCTACCATAAAATTGTGGCCCACATAACACCCCAACATAATATTGTGGCCCACATAATACCCTACCATAACATTGTGGCACACATAACACCCTACCATAATATTGTGGCCCACATAACACGCCACCATAATAGTGTGGCCAACATAACACCCTACCATAACATTGTGGCCCACATAACACCCCACCATAACATTGTGGCCCACATAACACCCCACCATAATAGTGTGGCCAACATAACACCCTACCATAATATTGTGGCACACATAACACCCCACCATAACACAGGGGCCCACATAACACCCCACCATAACATTGTGGCCCAAATAACACCCTACCATAAAATTGTGGCCCACATAACACCCCACCATAACATTGTGGCCCAAATAACACCCCACCATAACATTGTGGCCCACATAACACCCCACCATAATATTGTGGCCCACATAACACCACACCATAACATTGTGGCCCACATAACACTCCACCATAACATTGTGGTCCACATAACACGCCACCATAATAGTGTCGCCAACATAAAACCCTACCATAACATTGTGGCCCACATAACACCCCACCATAATATTGTGGCCCACATAACACCCCACCATAATAGTGTGGCCAACATAACACCCTACAAAAATATTGATGCCCACATAACACCCCACCATAACACAGGGGCCCACATAACACCCCGCCATAACATTGTGGCCCACATAACACCCTACCATAAAAATGTGGCCCACATAACATCCCACCATAACATTGTGGTCCACATAACACCCCACCATAATAATGTAGCCAACATAACACCCTACCATAATATTGTGGCCCACATAACACCCTACCATAATATTGTGGCCCACATAACACCCCACCTTAATATTGTGGCCCACATAACACCCCACCATAATATTGTGGCCCACATAACACCCCACCATGACAATGGGACCCACATAACCCCCATAATAATATTGTGGCCCACATAACACCCCACCATAATATTGTGGCCCACATAACACCCAAACATAACACAGGGGCCCACATAACACCCCACCAAAATTTTGTGGCACACATAACACACCACCATAACACAGGGGCCCCAATAACCCCCACCATAACATTGTGAGCCACATAACACCCCACCATAATAGTGTGGCCCACATAACACCCCACCATGACACTGGGACCCACATAACACCCCACCATAACATTGTGGCCCACATAACACCCTACCATAAAATTGTGGCACACATAACACCCCACCATAATAGTGTGGCCAACTTAACATCCTACAATAACATTGTGGCCCACATAACATCCCCACCATAATATTGTGGCCCACATAACACCCCACCATAATAGTGTGGCCAACATAACACCCTACCATGACATTGTGGCCCACATAACACTCTACCATAATATTGTGGCCCACATAACACCCACCATAATAGTGTGGCCAACATAACACCCTACCATAACATTGTGGCCCACATAACACCCCACCATAATAGTGTGGCCCACATAACACCCCACCATAACATTGTGACCCACATAACACCCCACTATAACATTGTGGCCAACATAACACCCTACCATAACATTGTGGCCCACATAACACCCACCATAATATTGTGGCCCACATAACACCCTACCATAACATTGTGGCCCACATAACACCCTACCATAATATTGTGGCCCACATAACACGCCACCATAATAGTGTGGCCAACATAACACCCTACCATAACATTGTGGCCCACATAACACCCCACCATAATATTGTGGCCCACATAACACCCTACCATAACATTTGTGGCCCACATAACACCCTACCATAAAATTGTGGCCCACATAACACCCCACATAATATTGTGGCCCACATAATACCCTACCATAACATTGCGACACACATAACACCCTACCATAATATTGTGGCCCACATAACACGCCACCATAAAAGTGTGGCCAACATAACACCCTACCATAACATTGTGGCCCACATAACACCCCACCATAACATTGTGGCCCACATAACACCCCACCATAATAGTGTGGCCCAACATAACACCCTACCATAATATTGTGGCCCACATAACACCCCACCATAACACAGGGGCCCACATAACACCCCACCATAACATTGTGGCCCACATAACACCCTACCATACAATTGTGGCCCACATAACACCCCACCATAACATTGTGGCCCACATAACACCCTACCATAATATTGTGGCCCACATAACACCCCACCATAATAAAGTGGCCACATAACACCCTACCATAACATTGTGGCCCACATAACACCCTACCATAATATTGTGGCCCACATAACACCCCACCATAATAGTGTGGCCCACATAACACCCCGCCATAATATTGTGGCCCACATAACACCGCACCTTAACATTGTGGCCCACATAACACCCCACCATAACATTGTGGTCCACATAACACCCCACCATAATAGTGTGGCCCAACATAACACCCTACCATAATATTGTGGCCCACATAACACCCCACCATAACATTGTGGCCCACATAACACCCTACCATAACATTGTGGCCCACATAACACCCCTACCATAACATTGTGGCCCACATAACACCCACCATAATATTGTGGCCCACATAACACCCTACCATAATATTGTGGCCCACATAACACCCCACCATAATAGTGTGGCCCACATAACACCCCACCATAATAGTGTGGCCAACATAACACCCTACCATAATATTGTGGCCCACATAACACCCACCATAACATTGTGGCCCACATAACACCCTACCATAACATTGTGGCCCACATAACACCCTACCATAACATTGTGGCCCACATAACACCCATACCATAATATTGTGGCCCACATAACACCCCACCATAACATTGTGGCCCACATAACACCCCACCATAATATTGTGGCCCACATAACACCCACCATAACATTGTGGCCCACATAACACCCCACCATAACATTGTGGCTCCACATAACACGCCACCATAATAGTGTCGCCAACATAACACCCTACCATAACATTGTGGCCCACATAACACCCCACCATAATATTGTGGCCCACATAACACCCCACCATAATAGTGTGGCCAACATAACACCCTACCATAATATTGTGGCCCACATAACACCCCACCATAACACAGGGCCCACATAACACCCCACCATAACATTGTGGCCCACATAACACCCTACCATAAAATTGTGGCCAACATAACACCCCACCATAAAATTGTGGTCCACATAACACCCCACCATAATAATGTAGCCAACATAACACCCTACCATAATATTGTGGCCCACATAACACCCCACCATAATATTGTGGCCCACATAACACCCCTCATAATATTGTGGCCCACATAACACCCCACTATAATATTGTGGCCCACATAACACCCCACCATGACAATGGGACCCACATAACCCCCATAATAATATTGTGGCCCACATAACACCCCACCATAATATTGTGGCCCACATAACACCCAAACATAACACAGGGGCCCACATAACACCCCACCAAAATTTTGTGGCCCACATAACACACCACCATAACACAGGGGCCCCAATAACCCCCACCATAACATTGTGACCCACATAACACCCCACCATAATAGTGTGGCCCACATAACACCCCACCATGACACTGGGACCCACATAACACCCCACCATAACATTGTGGCCCACATAACACCCTACCATAAAATTGTGGCACACATAACACCCCACCATAATATTATGGCCCACATAACACCCCTACCATAACATTGTGGCCCACATAACACCCCACCATAATATTGTGGCCCACATAACACCCCACCATAATAGTTTGGCCAACATAACACCCTACCATAACATTGTGGCCCACATAACACTCTACCATAATATTGTGGCCCACATAACACCCACCATAATAGTGTGGCCAACATAACACCCTACCATAACATTGTGGCCCACATAACACCCCACCATAATAGTGTGGCCCACATAACACCCCACAATAACATTGTGGCCCACATAACACCCCACCATAACATTGTGGCCAACATAACATCCTATCATAACATTGTGGCCCACATAACACCCCACCATAATAGTGTGGCCCACATAACACCCTACCATAACATTGTGGCCCACATAAAACCCTACCATAACATTGTGGCCCACATAACACCCTACCATAACATTGTGGCCCACATAACACCCCACCATAATAGTGTGGCCATCATAACACCCTACCATAACATTGTGGCGCACATAACACCCTACCATAATATTGTGGCCCACATAACACCCCACCATAATAGTGTGGCCCACATAACACCCCACCATAATATTGTGGCCCACATAACACCCAACCTTAACATTGTTTGCCCACATAACACCCCACCATAACATTGTGGTCCACATAACACCCCACCATAATAGTGTAGCCAACATAACACCCTACCATAATATTGTGGCCCACATAACACCCCACCATAATAGTGTGGCCCACATAACACCCTACCATAACATTGTGGCCCACATAACACCCTACCATAACATTGTGGCCCACATAACACCCTACCATAACATTGTGGCCCACATAACACCCTACCATAACATTGTGGCCCACATAACACCCTACCATAATATTGTAGCCCACATAACACCCCACCATAACACTGTGGCCCACATAACACCCCACCATAATAGTATGGCCCACATAACACCCCACCATAATAGTGTGGCCAAACATAACACCCTACCATAATATTGTGGCCCACATAACACCCTACCATAATATTGTGGCCCACATAACACCCCACCATAAAATTGTGGCCCACATAACACCCCACCATAATAGTGTGGCCCACATAACACCCCTACCATAACATTGTGGCCCACATAACACCCTACCATAACATTGTGGCCCACATAACACCCTACCATAATATTGTTGCCCACATAACACCCCACCATAATAGTGTGGCCATCATAACACCCTACCATAACATTGTGGCGCACATAACACCCTACCATAATATTGTGGCCCACATAACACCCCACCATAATAGTGTGGCCCACATAACACCCCACCATAATATTGTGGCCCACATAACACCCAACCTTAACATTTGTTTGCCCACATAACACCCCACCATAACATTGTGGTCCACATAACACCCCACCATAATAGTGTAGCCAACATAACACCCTACCATAATATTGTGGCCCACATAACACCCCACCATAATAGTGTGGCCCACATAACACCCTACCATAACATTGTGGCCCACATAACACCCTACCATAACATTGTGGCCCACATAACACCCTACCATAACATTGTGGCCCACATAACACCCTACCATAACATTGTGGCCCACATAACACCCTACCATAATATTGTAGCCCACATAACACCCCACCATAACACTGTGGCCCACATAACACCCCACCATAATAGTATGGCCCACATAACACCCCACCATAATAGTGTGGCAAACATAACACCCTACCATAATATTGTGGCCCACATAACACCCTACCATAATATTGTGGCCAACATAACACCCCACCATAAAATTGTGGCCCACATAACACCACCACCATAATATTGTGGCCCACATAACACCCTACCATAACATTGTGGCCCACATAACACCCCACCATAATATTGTGGCCCACATAACAACCTAACATAATATTGTAGCCCACATAACACCCCACCATTATAGTGTGGCCCACATAACACCCTACCATAACACAGGGGCCCACATAACACCCCACCATAATATTGTGACCCACATAACACCCCACCATAATATTGTGCCCACATAACACCTCACAATAATAGTGAGGCCCACATAACACCCCACCATAATAGTGTGGCCCACATAACACCCAACCATAACACAGGGGCCCACATAACAGCCCCACCATAATATTGTGGCCCACATAACAGCCTACCATAATATTGTGGCCCACATAACACCCCACCATAACACAGGGGCCCACATAACACCCCACCATAATATTGTGCCCACATAACACCCCACCATAACATTGTGCCCACATAACACCCCACCATAAAACAGGGGCCCACATAACACCCCACCATAACACAGGGGCCCACATAACACCCCACCATAATATTGTGCCCACATAACACCCCACCATAACACAGGGGCCCACATAACACCCCACCATAACACAGGGGCCCACATAACACCCCACCATAACACAGGGGCCCACATAACACCCTACCATAATATTTTGGCCCACATAACACCCCACCATAACACTGGAGCCCACATAACACCCCACCGTAACACAGGGGCCCACATAACACCCCACCATAACACAGGGGCCCACATAACACCCCACCATAACACAGGGGCCCACAAATATCTCTAAATTCCCTTCTCTCCAGTCTAATCGCCCTTTTAAATTTGTACAAATCGCCGCACAAGGACAACACTAGAACTACCCGGCACTAGGACTATACAACATTAGAACTATACAGCTTTAGAACTATACAACATTCGAACTTTACAACATTCGAACTATACAACATTAGAAATATACAACATTAGAACTATACAACTTTAGAACTATGCAGCTTTAGAACTATACATCACTAGAACTAAACATCACTAGAACTTTACATCACTAGAACTATACATCACTAGAACTATACATCACTAGAACTATACATCAGTAGAACTATACATCACTAGAATTATACATCACTAGAACTATGCATCACTAGAACTATACATCACTAGAACTATACTTCACTAGAACTATACATCACTAGAACTATACATCACTAGAACTATACATCACTAGAACTATACATCACTAGAACTATACATCACTAGAACTATACATCCCTAGAATTATACATCACTAGAACTATGCATCACTAGAACTATACATCACTAGAACTATACATCACTAGAACTATACATCACTAGAACTATACAGCATTAGAACTTAACATAACTCGAACTATTCAGCAGTAGAACTTTTCATCTTTCGAGCTATATTTCAATGGCATTATTCAGCAGTAGAACTATACATCTTTCGAGCTATATTTCAATGGCACTATTCAGCAGTTGAACTATACATCTTTCGAGCTATATTTCAATGGCACTATTCAGCAGTAGAACTATGCATCTTTCGAGCTATATTTCAATGGCACTATTCAGCAGTAGAACTATACATCTTTCGAGCTATATTTCAATGGCACTATTCAGCAGTTGAACTATACATCTTTCGAGCTATATTTCAATGGCACTATTCAGCAGTAGAACTATACATCATTAGAGCTATATTTCAATGGCACTATTCAGCAGTAGAACTATACATCATTAGAGCTATATTTCGATGGCACTATTCAGCAGTAGAACTATACATCTTTCGAGCTATATTTCAATGGCACTATTCAGCAGTAGAACTATACATCTTTCGAGCTATATTTCAATGTCACTATTCAGCAGTAGAACTATTCATCATTAGAGCTATATTTCAATGGCACTATTCAGCAGTAGAACTATACATCTTTCGAGCTATATTTCAATGTCACTATTCAGCAGTAGAACTATACATCATTAGAGCTATATTTCAATGGCACTATTCAGCAGTAGAACTATACATCATTAGAGCTATATTTCAATGGCACTATTCAGCAGTAGAACTATATATCATTAGAGCTATATTTCAATGGCACTATTCAGCAGTAGAACTATACATCATTAGAGCTATATTTCAATGTCACTATTCAGCAGTAGAACTACCCACACAAAATAATCGTTTCCTTTCCTGATTCCGTCTTAAAGTTATAGTTTTAAATTTTGTCTATTAATTTTAGATGTTACCTAGAAGTAATTTAGATTTTTAAACTAATTTTTTTAAACTAAAACTGTTCCTCCTTTTATTTTTAGGGTGACCGGATGTGGACATTTGCAGTGGGCATCTTTATGGTCCATATCACACCAGACTCCCTCCAGTTGACTGCCATATATGGTCTGACCATGGGGACAACGGTCCTGCTAGGGGGAGCAATCATTGGGGACTGGGTGGATAACACAACCAGACTTAGAGGTGATGAGTAAATACTGCATGTCTGAGTAGTGGATCTGTACATAGTTGGCAGACCAGTTTACCGACAGGGTTGTATCAATGATAGTATCAATAGTTGTATCAATGATAGTATCAATGGTTGTATAAATGATAGTATCAATGGTTGTATCAATGATAGTATCAATGGTTGTATCAGTGATAGTATTAAAGGTTGTATCAATGGTTGTATCAATGGTTGTATCAATGATAGTATCAATGGTTGTATCAGTGATAGTATTAATGGTTGTATCAATGGTTGTATCAATGATAGTATCAATGGTTGTATCACTGAAAGTATAAATGGTTTTATCAGTGATAGTGTCATATGTTGTATGACTGCTAGTATCACTGCTAGTATCAATGATTGTATAAATATATGAAGCGGATGGCTGTGTGAATGATTTGAATGATTGTCTCAATATGCACTCAATGTTTTTAATTAAAGAGTATGTAAGGTAAGTCATTGACTTTATTTCATAAGTAATTCTTTATGTACACCTTAGATTCTCTTGGAAGTCATAAGACATAGCTCAATTTCTTAAACCGTTCCTGATGTGAGCACAGCGCTTTATTTGATAGTACAACATACTTGTATGTTCCATTGTCCAGCTGTCCAGTCCTTTATTTGATAGTACAACATACTTGTATGTTCCATTGTCCAGCTGTCCAGTCCTTTATTTGATAGTACAACATACTTGTATGTTCCATTGTCCAGCTGTCCAGTCCTTTATTTGATATTACAATATACTTGTATGTTCCATTGTCCAGCTGTCCATTCCTTTATTTGATAGTACAACATAATTGTATGTTCCATTGTCCAGCTGCCCGACTGACCATCGTATTACAAAACGTCCTCATCATTCTGTGTGCGGCGGTCATCTACTGTTTCCTGATGTTTAAAGAGGAGTTGCTGGACATCGGGGAGTGGACCAGGTACGTTGCTTACGGTCTGATCATCGTCCTGGCCTCGGCCGCCAACCTGGCCACCATCGCCAACACGATAGCCGTGGAGAAGGACTGGATCGTGGAGATCTGTGAGAGGGATGAGGAAAAGTTGGCAAGTAAGAAACAACAATTAGTCGCCTAGTTTCATTTTACAACCATAAAAACAATGACTTTGAAGGATCCAATAAAAAATATTTGATATCCAATGGAAAAATGTGTGGCCTAAAATTTCTCAACTTGAATATTTCAATTGTATCAAATAAATGGTAGATAGCGGGATGTATCTTTTCAGAAAAATAATAAATGGGATCCTTCAATTGTTGGGATGACTTTCTACCGGACGACATTGTGAACTTTAGGGTTAGGAGGCAGACGCTGAGCAAAGCGCCGCTACCCAGAAATAACTAGTTCCGATATTTCCAACCTTACCTCCCTTACAACGGCATTTTGAGAGTACAAGCATGTTGCTCTGAACTTGGGGTTAGGTTAGTTAACGGCATCTTAATTCATTGGGGTTAGGTTAGTTAACGGCATCTTAATTCAGTACTGAGTCAGTGGATCTCGCTCTGAACTTGGGGTTAGGTTAGTTAATGGCATCTTAATTCATTGGGGTTAGGTTAGTTAACGGCATCTTAATTCAGTACTGAGTCAGTGGATCTCGCTCTGAACTTGGGGTTAGGTTAGTTAACGGCATCTTAATTCAGTACCGAGTCAGTGGATCTCGCTCTGAACTTGGGGTTAGGTTAGTTAACGGCATCTTAATTCAGTACCGAGTCAGTGGATCTCGCTCTGAACTTGGGGTTAGGTTAGTTAACGGCATCTTAATTCAGTACCGAGTCAGTGGATCTCGCTCTGAACTTGGGGTTAGGTTAGTTAACGGCATCTTAATTCAGTACTGAGTCAGTGGATCTCGCTCTGAACTTGGGGTTAGGTTAGTTAACGGCATCTTAATTCAGTACTGAGTCAGTGGATCTCGCTCTGAACTTGGGGTTAGGTTAGTTAACGGCATCTTAATTCAGTACCGAGTCAGTGGATCTCGCTCTGAACTTGGGGTTAGGTTAGTTAACGGCATCTTAATTCAGTACTGAGTCAGTGGATCTCGCTCTGAACTTGGGGTTAGGTTAGTTAACGGCATCTTAATTCAGTACTGAGTCAGTGGATCTCGCTCTGAACTTGGGGTTAGGTTAGTTAACGGCATCTTAATTCAGTACCGAGTCAGTGGATCTCGCTCTGAACTTGGGGTTAGGTTAGTTAACGGCATCTTAATTCAGTACCGAGTCAGTGGATCTCGCTCTGAACTTGGGGTTAGGTTAGTTAACGGCATCTTAATTCAGTACCGAGTCAGTGGATCTCGCTCTGAACTTGGGGTTAGGTTAGTTAACGGCATCTTAATTCAGTACTGAGTCAGTGGATCTCGCTCTGAACTTGGGGTTAGGTTAGTTAACGGCATCTTAATTCAGTACTGAGTCAGTGGATCTCGCTCTGAACTTGGGGTTAGGTTAGTTAACGGCATCTTAATTCAGTACTGAGTCAGTGGATCTCGCTCTGAACTTGGGGTTAGGTTAGTTAACGGCATCTTAATTCAGTACTGAGTCAGTGGATCTCGCTCTGAACTTGGGGTTAGGTTAGTTAACGGCATCTTAATTCAGTACTGAGTCAGTGGATCTCGCTCTGAACTTGGGGTTAGGTTAGTTAACGGCATCTTAATTCAGTACTGAGTCAGTGGATCTCGCTCTGAACTTGGGGTTAGGTTAGTTAACGGCATCTTAATTCAGTACTGAGTCAGTGGATCTCGCTCTGAACTTGGGGTTAGGTTAGTTAACGGCATCTTAATTCAGTACTGAGTCAGTGGATCTCGCTCTGAACTTGGGGTTAGGTTAGTTAACGGCATCTTAATTCAGTACTGAGTCAGTGGATCTCGCTCTGAACTTGGGGTTAGGTTAGTTAACGGCATCTTAATTCAGTACTGAGTCAGTGGATCTCAAACTCAAATAGTCTGTCAAATCTGAAACTGCTTTCTCCAGATCTGTTCTATTTCGACTCTATTTCCAGCCATGACAGCAACTATGCGAGCCATAGACCTAAGCACACAGATCCTTGCCCCAATCGCCACTGGTCAGGTGATGGAGTGGTCAGTAGAAAATGGTGCCATATTTCTATCGTCTTGGAACGCTATCTCGTGTGTTGTGGAGTACTTCCTCCTGTATAAAGTCTATACAACTGTTCCAGCACTCATGAAGAGGAAGGACTTCCGTAGTGCTGCCAGTAAGTGTGTCAGAAATAACTTCTAGTCAATTCGGTTATTGTTGTTGTTATTTAAGTTTCTTTTTTCAAGCAAACCATTTTGTAGTTGTTTTTAGTTTAACGTCTCCAATATAACAAACTGAATTTAAATTGTAATGTTTATCCTCTGTTTGTTTGATAATAAGTCACCATAATTATAATGGAGTGGGCTTCTAATTGGTAAGATATTCAAGACAATTTCAAATGTCTTATTCAATTTTTTTCTAAAACTATTTTAGCTTATCTCTTCTTAGGACAAATAACACTTTTAAGTAGTTGTTCTTTTTTGTCTTCAACTTTATTTCTGGACATTTTTGTCCAACATTTTGAAGAAATTCGTATAATAATAAAAAAATATATTTGCTTCAGAAGATGATGCGAGTTCTGAACAAATAATAAAAAGGTAAGTAAAATTATACAACCATTATAAACTCTTTATGTACTCTCTATACAACCATTATACACTCTTTATGTACTCTCTATACAACCATTATACACTCTTTATGTACTCTCTATACAACCATTATACACTCTTTATGTACTCTCTATACAACCATTATACACTCTTTATGTACTCTCTATGCACTAATTGTACAAATAAAAAATATACAAGTGAAAGTACAATCAAATGAGATCTTTAAAATTACCATAGAGACAAAATTCTTGCTAAATTAATTTAGATCATCACCTGGCAAAATTTTCCTGGTTTTATTTTCTTAAAATTCAAATATCATTAAATGTGGACACACAGATCTTTATTTTTAAAAAGTCCACATATTTTACACAAATACCCCAAGAGGCTCCGTAACCATAGCAATGTCTGGTGAGATGATGTATAACAAATTGTATTATTGTATTACTATTCGTTAAGCACTTTGACTGAGATTTAAAAGATCACCAACGTGTCCAATTTTCAGCAAATCCAATGGACTTACTGAAACATCCCCGATTCTGTCCAATGGTACAGGTCCCCAACACGGATCACACAGGAAGCGAAAGACGTGTTCAGAGAGGTAAGTAAATATGAGATTATTTGATCACACATTTGTTCGTGGACACATAACAAACAATAAATGCTGAGCTAACGAACTATTGCAAATTGTCAGCATAACTTTGAAACTTAAAGAACAATGTATTTGTGTGAGTTTATTTTTAAATCCCTTATATTAATTTCACCGCCGTCTCATTCGTCCTCGACCCTCGTTCGTCTCGTCCGCGGAAAAACAAAAGTCGAAAATGACCCACTTCCAGTGAATCCATCGAGCTGAAATTTGGCACACGGACCCGTCTCACCTAACAATGCATCGTATCAGAATTTCAGATCGATCGAACGTACCTTAATTAAATTAATGCATTTTAGTTTATCTATATAAATCACTATTTAGAATGTTTAGTCGTCGTCTGCTAGTGTTTTGACCTAGTTTTAAAGCCAAGGGAGATAATTTCGGTTTCAGTCTGTAAATGTTACTCACTTTTGAACATAATCAATACTTTTAGTTATGTCTCATATATAAGAGATTTATAGTCAAAAACTTTGTTTTTACGGGGTTGTTTTATTGTGAGTTTATTTGTGTGAGTTTATTTGTGTGGTGTGTGGGTGTGCATTGTTTGCCCGTGATTATTAAAGCAACCACTTGATAACGACTAATGAGTGACCTATTTGTTTATTTAACAGTTGTAAGCTGCTGTCAGGGTTCATCATAATCTTTGAAGGCTGGAAGACGTTCGCTAGCTACAAGGTGTGGCTGACAGGCCTGGCACTCGCCTTCTTGTACATGACCGTCCTTGGCTTTGACAACATCACCGTCGGTCCGTTGGCCTCAACTAGTCAATAATGCAATAAGTCAATAGTCAATATGTCGAAAAGTCAAAAATTCTTTATAAAACAGTTTTATTAAGGAGATTGATAAATTTGAAGGCCCAACTCTTAGCCTAACTTCTATGGATTATGTTGGCATAGCTCAATAACGTCATATTATCCCACAAAAGTTTTTCAACATATTTGAGGACCAGATCCATAAAAATTATTCATTGTTGCTCACAATTTATTTTTAAAAATATGAAAAAGAGCTAATCGTGTCCAATTAAAGTTTGTGAACGACTTCTTCAACGCGGGAAAGCTTTATTTTTAATATGAGCTCGACATTATACTACAAAATTGTTTTAAATATTCAATAGGAATTTTTTTATATTATGCAAAATTTAAAAATTAAATTGTTTTTATTTCCAATGCCATACAAATAAATGAGAAGAATGCAACAAATACTGGAAGCTTTGCAACATAAATATGTGTCACAATGTGACTTCTGTAGTAACATCAATACGCGTCACAGTGTGACATCTGTTGGATAGATCAGGATCTACGATGGTCTTACGTCTAATACATTAGTTGTAAAGTGATTTGATTATATTTTTAAGTGCAACAAGTGCTAAATAAGGGAGGCGAATGTTGTTGAGGAGATAGTTTTAAATTGGACTTACTAATCTAAAACTAATAAACAAGTAGCAATATATATAATATATATATATACTAGTATTAGCATGGCATTTGCTTTGAAATATGAAGGTGACCAATTCACTTCCTCTATTAAACCATTTGTTTAACTTCCAGGTTACGCTAAAATTCAAGGCTTGAGTGAATCCATGGTCGGAGTCTGTATGGGGGCCGCTGGGTTGCTGGGCATCTTTGGTTCCTTCATGTACCCGGTGGTGCGGAGGTGTGTCGGCCTGCCTCGGACTGGGATGATCGCCCTAACGTTACAGAGTGTGTTCTTGGCTTTGTGTGCTGTGTCGGTCTGGTTACCTGGCAGTCCATTCGATCTAGAGAACCCAGACCCCCCTGATAGAAACTGCACAAATCTGAGTAAGTCTTTTTTATCTACACGTCATTTAACGTCATTTATTAATGTGTAAAAAAATATATAGTTGTATGTATGGCATCCATAGTAGTATGTATTGCATCCATAGTTGTATATATGGCATCCATAGTTGTATGTATGGCATCCTTTGTTGTATGTATGGCATCCGTCCGTCCTCAAGTGGTGATGGCGTTGACTCCAGTTCCTCTTCTCCCCACCTCTCATGGCGAAGGTAAAAAAAATGCCGCACGCCCAAATTAAAACAAAACCCCACTTATTTATAGCAAAGTGCCAACTCTCCAATAAAACCCGAAAATGGGGGTTTGGCTTAGCTTGTTAGATAAGGAAGTAATATTTAAGTCACGTGCCGGCTGATGAGGCTCTGCGTGCTGACTGTGGCATGCGTGCCATAGTTTTGCCAACACTGGAAGAGGCAATGTTTTGAAGAAAGCCAGCTGTTGCCCAGGCAGCACGCCCTTTATCTCCACGCAGATTGTGATTCCAGGGGAACAGCTTAGCTGATACAACAAGGTGCCATCTGCATCGCAGGAGTTGCCAGATATATGGCGCATTCGCAATAAAAAAGGGACTCCGTGCCTTCATTTTCTGTTAGGTTTACTCCCTTAGTCTCTCCATGAACAGGTGTAGCCACGAGACAGCGGAGGTTTGAGATTGGAGTTTCCCTCTCCCAGATGAGCTACCTATCAAGGTTTACATGCCCCATCTGTCCGAAGCTGCTGGTCGTTGAGGACTTCACGTTGGCTGTGACCGTTCCCAAGGTGGTTGCTATGGGTGTCGCTGACCGGTTGTAGATGTTCGTTGCGAAGATTTTGACGTCCACCGACGACGCGCTGATGGTCAACCTGTTCACATTGACTGGGACGTTCACTCTGAAGAGAGTGTTTCTCATGTCGGAGATGGTGAGGCTAGTTTGGTTCACGCCCTTCGGGAGCTCCACGGTGACAAGGCTATGGAGATAGATCATGGACAAGTCTGGAGAGAATAGTTTATGCTCAAGTCTAGAATGGATTAAACTCAATGGTAGGGAGCCAGACCTGGTTTCAAGTCATTCGAGAGGCCCAGAGTTGGACTTTCTTTAGCAGAGACTAATTTTTAATTTTTACTTGAGGTGACGTTGTTCGATTTTAACTTCAGGATTAAAACAGCACAAAAATGCCAAGTACAATTAAAATACAACATCAGATGGGCATAGAGAGAATTCAATTCTTTGAACAATTCCTTGATATCCTTGATTTCCTCATATTAATTATGTTGCACAATGCCACGGGGGCCTTGCCAGCACCGAGAATGGAGCCTGCGACTCTCTTCTGTCTCGGTTCGGCCGTCCAGCGCGCTTCCGTTATACCACCGCGGCCCTTAAAGGGGTAATTACGCTGGATTAAATGGTAATGGGAGTTTTTTTTTACATTTTGAAACATGAAATAAAATAAAACTTCTAACTTTCTCCCTGAGATTACAGCAAGGTGAAGGGGGTGGGGCGGGGGTTTAAGGGGCATACAGTTTGTGTAAGCGAATGGCTGGTCATGAAATACTAGCGACCAAATCAATAATGTAAGAGGGAGATTGGAGAACGCCGCCATCTAGATGACCTCCCGTTTGAACCGAGATATCATTCCTGGACATCACCAGTTGATGTCTGTCATCATAATCCTGTCAGCAGTGTTGTCATCCAAATAAATAATCATTGTTTACACCTCGCTTAAAAGTGCTGTGTAGAATTTGCTAAATGGCAGCACATCGCTAACAAGTGCTGTGTAGAATTTGTAATTTCCATTAGATTTCAGACAGTTAATCTGATTGGCTCATAAATCGAGTGATCTTTTCTTATACCTATCAGACGCTCCTTCTATACAGAAGATTATTACGTCCTATCCATGGTTTATCTAAATTCTTGCGAATGGAACAAAAAAAATTATTTTATCACTATTTTTATCCGAGTGTTGTATACAAAATTCTACCAAGTAGTATCATACTGGAAGTTATTGCTAGTCGCTTGTGAATTGGAGATGGTAGAACTGTAAGCTATAGTGGTTTATATGTATTTGTAAGTTCATTCCACACCAGATGGTCGAACTCACGCAATGTGACAAGCAACCATCATTGATCTATTCTCTCGACTGAATTTACCATTTTTTTAAATTTCAGCACTCATCCTTCCCTTAGACAACAGTAGCCAACCACTGCCCATCTACCCAGTGACCACACCAATACTGACCAACTTCACCTGTCCAGACCCAGAGAGCTCCATTGTCTCCGTCAGCATTCTCATGACGGGAATCGTCTTGTCCAGATTTGGTAGGTATAAATAGGTATCAGTTGGTATCAGTTGTGCTAGATTTGCTAGATGAAACGAAGGCAGCTTCCATAGAACAAGGGATGTAATACATGCAACATGTTTAAATGAAATATAATCATCAGTAGCCTCCCGTTTTACAAAGTTGCTAGATACGTCATAGGGAAATTCCAAGGAGGTTTGATTAACCTCCTTGGGAAATTCAGTGAAAACTTTCATTATAGTCACGCTTAAGTACACATTTTCTTTGATAGCTAACTTTAGTTGATTTGGTCATTTACTTTACAGTCATGTAAAATGAGCAATGATTTAATCAAAAATTTATATTTTATTCTTATTTTTTTTAATGAAAATATTGGTGGCATGGCAAAAATATTCGTATGTAAAATAGTTGTTAAAAATTAATGATATGTATCTACGTAGCATCGAAATGTTGGGACAAATATTGAAATTATTTAAATTTTATTGAAATTAAATAGTTTTCAACTCAAATAGATAAATTATTACACTATTTTCAAAGTTAGTAGCCTCAAATCGATGAAATCCTAGTCTGCTTTAACAGACATCTTATAGAAAGTAAACTCTAATTAACTTAATAGTTAGACATCTCTCAGAGATGAAACTCTAGTTCAGATCTAGTCCGCCCACACATGTCCCCAATCTGAACTTATTACTGACCGCCCACATCTGTCCTCAATCTGAACTTATTACTGACCGCCCACATCTGTCCTCAATCTGAACTTGTTGTTACTGACCGCCCAAATCTGTCCTCAATCTGAACTTATTACTGACCGCCCACGTCTGTCCTCAATCTGAACTTGTTGTTACTGACCGCCCACATCTGTCCTCAATCTGAACTTATTACTGACCGCCCACGTCTGTCCTCAATCTGAACTTGTTGTTACTGACCGTCCATACCTGTCCTCAATCTGAACTTATTACTGACCGCCCACATCTGTCCTCAATCTGAACTTATTACTGACCTCCCACGTCTGTCCTCAATCTGAACTTGTTTTACTGACCGCCCACATCTGTCCTCAATCTGAACTTATTACTGACCGCCCACATCTTTACTCAATCTGAACTTATTACTGGCCGCCCACATCTGTCATCAATCTGAACTTGTTGTTACTGACCACCCACATCTGTCCTCAATCTGAACTTATTACTGGCCGCCCACATCTGTCATCAATCTGAACTTGTTGTTACTGACCACCCACGTCTGTCCTCAATCTGAACTTGTTGTTACTGACCGTCCATACCTGTCCTCAATCTGAACTTATTACTGACCGCCCACATCTGTCCTCAATCTGAACTTATTACTGACCTCCCACGTCTGTCCTCAATCTGAACTTGTTTTACTGACCGCCCACATCTGTCCTCAATCTGAACTTATTACTGACCGCCCACATCTGTCCTCAATCTGAACTTGTTGTTACTGACCGCCCAAATCTGTCCTCAATCTGAACTTATTACTGACCGCCCACGTCTGTCCTCAATCTGAACTTGTTGTTACTGACCGCCCACATCTGTCCTCAATCTGAACTTATTACTGACCGCCCACGTCTGTCCTCAATCTGAACTTGTTGTTACTGACCGTCCATACCTGTCCTCAATCTGAACTTATTACTGACCGCCCACATCTGTCCTCAATCTGAACTTATTACTGACCTCCCACGTCTGTCCTCAATCTGAACTTGTTTTACTGACCGCCCACATCTGTCCTCAATCTGAACTTATTACTGACCGCCCACATCTTTACTCAATCTGAACTTATTACTGGCCGCCCACATCTGTCATCAATCTGAACTTGTTGTTACTGACCACCCACATCTGTCCTCAATCTGAACTTATTACTGGCCGCCCACATCTGTCATCAATCTGAACTTGTTGTTACTGACCACCCACGTCTGTCCTCAATCTGAACTTGTTGTTACTGACCGTCCATACCTGTCCTCAATCTGAACTTATTACTGACCGCCCACATCTGTCCTCAATCTGAACTTATTACTGACCTCCCACGTCTGTCCTCAATCTGAACTTGTTTTACTGACCGCCCACATCTGTCCTCAATCTGAACTTATTACTGACCGCCCACATCTTTACTCAATCTGAACTTATTACTGGCCGCCCACATCTGTCATCAATCTGAACTTGTTGTTACTGACCACCCACATCTGTCCTCAATCTGAACTTATTACTGACCGGACACATCTGTTCTCAATCTGAACTTGTTGTTACTGACCGCCCACATATGTCCTCAATCTGAACTTATTACTGACCGCCCACATCTGTCCTCAATCTGAACTTGTTGTTACTGACCGCCCACATCTGTCCTCAATCTGAACTTATTACTGACCGCCCACATCTGTCCTCAATCTGAACTTGTTGTTACTGACCGCCCATATCTGTCCTCAATCTGAACTTATTACTGACCGCCCACATCTGTTCTCAATCTGAACTTGTTGTTACTGACCGCCCACACCTGTCCTCAATCTGAACTTGTTACTGACCACCCACATATGTCCTCTATCTGAACTTGTTGTTACTGACCGCCCACGTCTGTCCTCAATCTGAACTTGTTGTTACTGACCGCCCACATCTGTTCTCTATCTGACCTTGTTGATACTGACCGCCCACATCTGTCCTCTATCTGACCTTGTTCTCCCAGGCTTGTGGATGGCTGACCTGGCCATCACTCAGATGTTCATGGAGACCGTCGTCGAGAATGAACGGGGCGTGGTCAACGGAGTCCAGAACTCTCTCAACCAGCTGATGGACATGATCAAGTTTGGTGTGGTCATCGCCCTCCCCCTGGCCCCACAGTTCGGCCTACTCATCATGCTCTCCCTTGGCTTCGTCTACAGCGGGTGGGTGCTGTATAGCATCTTCCTGTGCCGTGTACCACGTGATCTGTTCAGCCGCGGTCGACAGAACAAGGAATATGAAGTTCTGGTTGAATGATTTTCACAGCCCATTGGTGGCAATCACAAAATTAAATTATTTTGAAATACGTCTTTGATACAATCAGCCTACCGCTTGCTATTTATTAAACATCGAATTCCAATAACCGTTTTGATTATCAGAAGGTCAAACCGTATGTCCATTCCGTACCATGGCACTCATGGACACTCACGCAGACGTCAGCTCATATAAAACAGTCAACCTCACGTTCCGACCAACTGTCCATTAATAAGATTGTAGGACAACAGGCAGGTGTCTCATGGACATGTAATTTTGATACCTGCATGCCCTGTTGAACAGATCTTGCGTTACAGCAGTTTGTACACAGCTTAGTGTTAGCTAACACTGGTACACAACACATACTGGTAAACAACACATACTGGTACACAACACATACTGGTACACAACACATACTGGTACACAACACACACTGGTACACAACACATACTGGTACACAACACATACTGGTATACAACACACACTGGTACATAACACATACTGGTACACAACACACACTGGTACATAACACATACAGGTACACAACACACACTGGTACACAACACATACTGGTATACAACACACACTGGTACACACCAAATACTGGTACACAACACATACTGGTATACAACACACACTGGTACACACCAAATACTGGTACACAACACATACTGGTACACAACACATACTGGTACACACCAAATACTGGTACACAACACACACTGGTACACAACACATACTGGTACACATCACATACTGGTATACAACACACACTGGTACATAACACATACTGGTACACAACACATACTGGTCTACAACACATACTGGTACACACCACATACTGGTACACAAAACATTCTGGTACAAAATTAATAATGGTACTCAATACACACTGTTACACAATACAAATTGGTTCATAACACATATTATAACACAAGACATACCGGTACATAAAAATTACTGGTACATAAGAGTACACGAGAGATTGAGAGAGAAACAAGAAAGAGGGATATATATATATATTATACGAATTCTTCATTTTTCTTTAAACTCTCAACCCTTGGTCTCGGTGGCCTATTGCCCTCTCAACCCCTTGGTCTCGGTGGCCTATTGCCCTCTCAACCCCTTGGTCTCGGTGGCCTATTGCCCTCTCAACCCCTTGGTCTCGGTGGCCTATTGCCATCTCAACCCCTTGGTCAAGGTGGCCTATTGCTCTCTCAACCCCTTGGTTCGGTGGCCTATTGCCCTCTCAACCCCTTGGTCTCGGTGGTCTATTGCCCTCTCAACCCCTTGGTCTCGGTGGCCTATTGCCCTCTCAACCCCTTGGTCTCGGTGGCCTATTGCCCTCTCAACTCCTTGGTCTTGGATGCCTATTGCCCTCTCAACCCCTTGGTTTCGGTAGGCTTATTGCCCTCTCAACCCCTTGGTCTCGGTGGCCTATTGCCCTCTCTACCCCTTGGTCTCGGTGGCCTATTGCCCTCTCAACCCCTTGTTCTCGGTGGCCTATTGCCCTCTCAACTCCTTGGTCGGTGGTCTATTGCCCTCTCAACCCCTTGGTCTCGGTGGCCTATTGCCCTCTCAATCCCTTGGTCTCGGTGGCCTATTGCCATCTCAACCCCTTGGTCTAGATGGCCTATTGCCCTCTCAACCCCTTGGTCTCGGTGGCCTATTGCCCTCTGAACCCCTTGGTCTCGGTGGCCTATTGCCCTCTCAACCCCTTGGTCTCGGTGGCCTATTGCCCTCTCAACCCCTTGGTCTCGGTGGCCTATTGCCATCTCAACCCCTTGGTCTAGATGGCCTATTTCCCTCTCAACCCCTTGGTCTCGGTGGCCTATAGCCCTTTCAACCCCTTGGTCTCGGTGGCCTATTGCCCTCTCAACCCCTTGGTCTCGGTGGCCTATTGC